>PVKA01003342.1:30000-40870 GCA_004027165.1 Ctenomys sociabilis | reverse complement strand
TCTGTCCGTGGTGCTGCCGGGACCTCTGCTTTTCCTTACTGCAGCGTCCACACCACACATTCCCTTCCACATACCACCCAGAAGGACACCGATGTGGAGACTGAGATCCACGAGGAGTGGGAAATTCTGCAACCGAAGAGCTATTAAATAAAGAGCACCGTTGGAAGTCCAGCAGCAGCTACGCCCTCATCCCCCAGGAGGCATCTTTCAGCGCTCTCGCTCTTTCCCCTCCTCAGAACTCATCCAAAATGGGCTAAGAAATAGCCCAAAGAAGCAGATTTTACCCACATGTTTGTACATGAACTATGGAATATATATATCCTGCAGACTAAAATGCTAGAGATCAAAGAAGGTTATGTGCTCACTCAAGCTCACACAGCATGAGGTGGAAGAGCAGGAATTGCTATGCGCTTAGCTTGCAAACTCTAGTGGTCCTGTCCTAAGGTCTCGCATGGTCATCATCATTGTCACCTGTTCTAGAAAAGAAGAAACTCAGTGAGTGTCTGCTGATGAATAGATGAACCCGCGCCACGTCCTAGCTTATTCTTTGCCATCTCCTGGCTGGGAGAAGTTCACCTTCAAATTTGGGTCTTGAGACCGTGACCTTCCTCCGCCTGTCACCACTGGCAGCATCTTTCTGTCCACCTAGAATGTCCATGAAGCCTGACAGAAGCCTCTATTTCCCCTCTACTCTCCCTGAATCCAAGATGGGGTGGCCTGAGATTTGACTCCCCTACCCTGAGGCAAGCTACTGCCAGAAAAGCTCCCAGAAAAGCCTTGCTCACCATGCCCCTTCAACGGGAGCTATGTTGAAAAGCTGCAAGTTCTCATAAACATCAATGGCCACTGTCACTGTCATTCCTGTGGGATATCATGGTTGTCTCCATCTTGACATATACTAGGGAAAATTTAAGCTTGTTTCCAAAGTGGAGGCAGGTCCATGAGAGGAAAACACCCCCATGATGAGGGGGAATGACTACTTTTGACTCAAGAGTAGGAACTATGTGCAGGACCCCGCATCTCACAGTGCATGGGCTCTGAAGTTGTCCCATAGGCTGGGGACACATGTGGGCTCAGAGCCCATTTCTTCCACCTACAGTAAGCTATGTGTCTTTGCACAAGTTATTAATCTCTCTAGGCCCAAATATCAGCTATAAAATGGAATAATAAAATCTAAGCTACCTCGGGGGGGGGTTGTAAGGATTAAATAAGTGAATGATTGTGAAGAGCTTAGAGCAGGGCAGAGCACAAAGCAAAGGCTATCTAAGCACAAGGCAGTAGTGGTGTCATTGTCCCAGTGTACAAGTCCACCAGAGGATGCCACCAAGTTGGGGGTGTGGTGGGTGGGACTCAGCCTCACTTCACAACTGTTTCTGGGTCGCTTGCTCCCAGCCCAAGCTGACACGGCTCTACCTGCATCTCCACCTCCAGGCAGGCAGAAGAGATACAGGGGCTGTCTGCCTGTATACAGGGGCAGACAGCCCCTGTATCTCTTCTGCCTGCAAGGGGACTGTTGCAAGCACCATTAATTGAGTACTCAGCTTGCTGAGCACTTGTGATGCTGTGGTGGTCACCTTATGATCTCCAAAAGATGATGCTGAGGGTCACTGAGGTTTAAACCCAAGCAGGCCACACTGTCCTCATGCACAAAGGATTTGAGTGGCCCTTTCCCAGCATCCTGTGGTGCTTCGTCAACCCCTGCCTGGCTGTACTGTACAACAGTGCCCTTCTCACTCCCCCGTTGGCTTTTCTCACTTTAGAATTTTGCCAGTGACTCTCCTGACATCCCCAATGTCCTGGTTACAGGGGGATACATTGGAACAGCTTGCGCCATCACTCTTGAATCCCTCTCAAGCCACCTGTCTGGTGTCACTGAGAGGAAAGCTCCCAGCCTCCTCTCTCAGTCCCTCCCACCCCATCATCTGACTTCCTGCTTCGGGGAGGGGTCCTCAGAAGGTGGTTGCCCCCTACCTCCCACTTGGGGCTGGCCCTTGCCTGTCTGGCCCTGTTTTTCCATCCAAGAAATGGAGGCGGCTCCCTCTCTCAGATCCACCCTGATCACCCCCAGAAGGGCCTGAGCCCAGTAGTGTGCCAGCCCCCATCCCACAGAGGGTGAGACAAAAGAAAAGAGCCAGAGACTCAAAAACTGGAGGAATTACTGCCTTTGCCAAGCTGATCCTCTTCATAGCTCCTTTTCTGCCCTGAGATTAACTGAACTACTTATGGGAAGTATAATCTGAGGGTTAAACATAAGGGTTTGGGAATCAGATGGAGATGCAGAAATGGGTCCAGGTCTCAACTTTGTCTCTCACTGACAATTTACCCAGTGGCAAGGAGCCTCAGTTTCCCAGTTATGAGATCAATGAGGTGAACACTTCCCATGCTGGGCTCCCATGGGGATTTAGTAAGATCACAAATGGGAAGTGTCTGACCAGAGTGAGCCAGGAGCCCCAAACATCGCGCTCTCAGGGAGAAATGGTGAGAAGAGAGTGGGCTTGGACAGCCGCCTCCTGGGTTCCAGCCTATGCGGCTGTTAATGACCAGGCCCCCAAGTTCCCCTCCTGAACAAGACCACGCATGGGAGCCGCTTTGGAAGATGGCTCTTGGAAAGTTCAGAGTTACCATCTGATCCAGTGAGTCCACCCCAGGCTGCACCAAGCACTGTGTGTTCGTGCCTGCTACAAGTGCAAGGACTCATCAGGGAGTGCTGAGGGAAGCATGAGCTGCAGGAGACAAAAGTGGGAATAGCCCCAGAACTGTCCACCTGGGAAAGAATGGGTGAGCAACATGGTACATCCATACAGTGGGATACTATTGGGTGACAGAAGGGGACAAAGAGCTGGCACATGCTACAGCGCGGACAGACTTTGAAAACATACTGCTAAGTAAGAGACCAGATATGAAAGGCCTCATGTTGGGATGGGGAGATAGCTCAAGGGTCTAAGCACCTGCTTGGCAAGCACAAGGTCCCAGGTTCAATCCCCAGTACCACATGCTGTGCCAGCCCTGGACCCCCAAATACTCTGTGCTGGCCTCAACACTGGGTGTGGTGGCAAACACCTATAATCCCAGTACTGGAGAGGCTGAGACAAGAGGATCACTATGAGTCCAAACTGTATAGTGAGATCCCATATAAACAGCAATAAAAAGGTCGTGTGTTATATGAGTCCATCTACAATGAAATCTCCTGAAAAGCCATAGAGACACAAAGTGGGTGAGTGGTTGCCAGAGGAAGATGCGAAGTCCCTTCCTCCTTGATGGGGGAAGGGTGTTCCTCTGAGGCAGTGATATCATCCAGAATTAGGTAGTCATGGTGTTGGGAGTGCTTGGGAAGAGAGCTTGCCAGGCCTGGTCACCTGCTGGCTGGGGCGGACAAAGGCCAGCGCATGGAGGAGGACCAACCCTTCCCAGGGGTTGCTGGGCACAGTGGGGAGAAGAGCCCAGAACCTCAGGATCACAGAAAACTCTGGGCTGGGGTTGAGCTGTGGCAGCAGCTAGCGTGAAGGAGGGGTGAGGTTCCCTGGGAGGAGGACGGAGATAGCAGGACTGAGGCTGAAGAACTGACTGGGAAACAGTGCGGGTCGGAAGCCGGAAGAGAAGAGGGACCTGGGCACAGCTGGAGGAGATGCGGCCAGGGAGCCAGAGGCCAGTCCAGGGACAGCAGCACCATGGAGGGCACAGGAAGTCACCCCAGAGAGGGGCCAAGGTGTCCGGGGAGCTGAGAGAGAGGAAGGTAACGCCCATTACAGCACTGACTCTCACTTCAGGAAGGCGCCGGGGTGATAGACAGAGTGCTGAGGACAGCATGCCAAGGCCAGCATGGCGGCGAGGCAGGCAGAAGAGGTCAAAAAGAAGAGGAAGTGCTGTTGGTCAGGTCGCTGGGCCCCCTTGAGCTCTGGGGCACAGTGGGCCCCTTCCTGCTGGGAGATCCCTGGAGCTCGCTCAAGCCCTTGCTCTGACCAGCGCTCATCACCCCTGCTTAGTACCAGCTGACTCTTGCATAGGGCATGACAGACTGCAGGGCCTGGGGCCTCCTGGTACATATCTGCAGCTGCAGGGCCTGTAGGGAAGAGGGCAGACTTCCTGGCAGGCAGATGGGCAAGAAGTCAGACAGACAGACAGACAGACGACAGACAGTCTGACAAAGCAGCACTGGGATGTGCATGCAAGACCACTGAGAGGTTTGCCCCCTCTGGCCCTCCAAGTGCCCCCCCATTCCCACCACTGACATCTCCAGCCCCTAGCACAGATTTATCTCCAAATGCTGCCACCATCCCGCTATTGGATTTGTAATCACAGGCTCCAATGTTCACGGGATAAATATACTAACAGACTAATTGTTTGTTAGCTCTGAGGTTGGAGCAATCAACACGTCCAACGTGAGCTATGGGCCACTCGCCGCCTGGCGTCCATGCTGCCCCAAGGCTCCAGGGCCTGGTGCCACGGGCATCCCGTGGGCCCAGGCTGGGTGCTGGCTCACCCATGCAGGGGTGGCATGGGTGGGAGGGCTTCCCAAAAGCACTGGCATGCAGCCGTCGCTGCCCCTGCCCGAGCCTCATCAGTGGCAGACATAAACTAACTCGGTTCCTGGGGACCCCAGAGGAACAGCAGGAACTGTTTGGTAGAGAATTATAGCTGTGGGTGAAATTAGATGTACTCTGAGCCCCAAGGCTGAGAGAAATAAAAAGCATTTTAAATGGAGTGTAGAATTCATATTCCTCAGTCACCTTCCAATAAATAAATCTTGTACCATTTTTTTTTTCTGTAAACAGTGGTTACACTCGGCTTCTATTGTCTCCACATTCCATATGCCAATTGGCTGGGAGTGGCAGGATGGCGCTGGGCTAGGAGGGAAGGAAGTGGGGTAAACCTAAAGTTGGGGGTGTTGAGGGCCCGCTGGCTTCCCTGGAGGTGCCCCCAGCTCTAAGGAAGCATCAGGAGGATCCTGGCCTTGGAGCGCAGCCTGGGGCACCCCATGGGAATTCTTGCTGTAGGATGAGGCTGAGGTTCTCTGACTCCCCCCAGATCTGAGGCTTGGGGCCCAGAGTATCTCTGGCTCTCCTGGCCAGTGTCCTCCAGGAATTTAAACATCCACAGGGACTAGCAGCTGGGGACCCCAGAGAAGCCCTGCGGGCCTCTTCCCAGCAGCTTCTATTGTTTCTGTTCTGTTTGGTTTTTTTAAAAAGATATTTCCTTCCACTTGCAAAAAATGGTGCCTTCTCACCCGAAAGACATAGGAAACAGAGAACTGCAAAGAAGAAAAATATCAGCGGCAACCCTATCACCCTGAAAAAAATAAGCCCTGCTGATATTTTGGTATTTTTTCCTTCCAGACTTTTTTTCGGGATGGATATGCACATAAATAAATACATTGTTTTACACAAAAGAAATAATCCTTACATTTGTCAAGTACCCAACATGGACCAGGTACTGTTTCAGGCATTTTGAATATATTATCTCTGAATCTTACAACAACCCCACACATAAAAATAAAAGGAATTCGCATTAAAAATGCCTACTAAGCAACAGCGCTAACAGAAACAACAGAGGCTCCCGTCTCGCGTGCCCCCTTCACAGGGACCCGGCCTGTTCTGCGGCACACACCTGCCTGCTCCCACGCGGGCCCTCGCTGCAGGCACCATTGGCGTCCCTCGGGAGGCAAGGGGCCTCCCAAGCCCTGAGGCTTGGGAGGACGAAGCCACAGTGCAAAGTCGGGGCTCTATGGCTCCAAGCGTGTGTGCGCCCAGTCACCCCCAGCTCTGAGCCCCAAACTCTGGCCACCACGAATGTCACCCAGCAGCCTCACCCTGGTCCTCGGGCAGTGGGTCCAGGACACCCACGTTGAGCCCATCTCCTCTCCCTGTCTTCCTAATCCATTGCTACTGCAGGGAAGATCCATGTCCCTTAACCTAAGACTGAGGCCTTACCAGCTGCCCTGATCCTGCCCTGGAAGCTGGTCACAGGAAGGCAGAGGAGAGAACGGGCAAAGAGGTGGGGTAGGGCTCTGACAGCCAGTTCCCAGGCCCAGCTTGGCCACTTACTGGCTGTGTGTTCTCAGGGAATCACTGGCCCTCTCTGGGACTTATATTCTTCAGTGGAGATAATAAATACTCCACAGAGCTCTGTTGAAAACCAAGCAAAATCATTCCAAGGAGTCCGTAAGCCAAAATGCTGCTCTCTTCTACATTACAAACAAGATTCTTAGGCCTGGGAGTGTAGCTCAGTGGTACAGTACTTACCTAACATGCATGAGGACCAGGTTTGGACCCTGCAACACACACACACACACACACACACACACACACACACAAGACAACCCTTTCTCTGATGTGGCGATGTCTTCTCTGAGTGGCAGGTGTTCTCCAGAGGATCAGAGGAGGAGGCCAGGGAGGAGCTGTGTTTGACACTAGCTCTGCCTGTGACCACCCAGGTCTTTTAGCACCTCCCTGGGCTGCAGCAGCCTGGGACGCCTTCCTGCAGGGAGAGGGTCACCACAGGGAGAAGAAGTGACTCCGTACTAGTAGGGGAGCGTGAGCCGAGCCCTGGATTCCAAGGCCACAGCACCCCTGGTTGCTGGCTGATTCCCTTAGGCCTCAGCAGGAGACCGGCCCCTCAGGGCCTCAGCTTTTCCCTCTGTGAAATGGGCATCACAACACCCCTGACTTCCAAGGGCTGAACCAACAGGAACACGTCCACCATGAACCAGTGAACGGTTTTACTCCTTCCTCACAGTGACAGCTGACTCCGGGGTAGCCAGGACTCCCTTCTTCCAGGGTCCTTGTCATTTACTGCCAGCCAGCTTCATTACCGGCTCCCCCATAAATCACAGTGGGGAGCCTGGCTCCTGCAGGCCGGCCTTGGCCTCGGCTCTACGCTGCTGCTCCTAGGCAGAAGCCCTGGCCCCAGCAGAGCTCAGCCTTTGGGGGCCAGGAGAGGTGGGAGTTGGGACATTTCCTGTCCTAGGCACAGCACAGACTTTGCCCCAGCTGGGGCCCACCCTGCACCACCAGGCCGGCTCACTGCTGATGGTGAGCTGGGCAGAGGGCCTCAGCGGGCCCATGAGCTACTTCATACCTGGACCTCATGAGCCCATTGCCATGGCAGAGCCATGCTCACAACAACCACCTGAGGCTCAGGGGGCCAGACCAGGCTACAAGGCCCCATAGCTGGCAGTGGGGAGTTAGGATCCCAACTCAGCCATCCAGCTCCAGGGCCTGGGCCCAATCACTGCGTTGAGTCAAAGAGCCTTGGGAACAGAAGGCCCTGGATTCAAATTCCAAGTCCAATGTCTACAGGTAGGATGAGGCCTTCATTGCTGTACTCCAGTTTCCTCAGGGAAACCCCAGGGTGCTTCCTCAGGAAGGCAGACAAACAGGAGGGGGACAGCGAGCAAAGCAGCAAGGGCAGCCGGCTAACAACTCCCATGTGACATGGATCCAGAGGCACCAGGGTTCACAGCTGTCCAGAGCTCCATCCCCAAACCCCAAACCCCAAACCTGCTGGACACCAAGTGAACCCTCAGCTCAGATATGCTGGACAATGGAATAAGTGAGTGAACAGTGAGAGGACAGACTCAAGCCCACAAATCAAAGGCTGAACACGTGAATGAATGAACAAAGGGATGAACAGACAAATGGTTGAGTGGTTGAATCAGTGGTTAAATAGAGGAGTGGATGGCTGGATGGATGGATGGATGAGCAAAAGAACCAATTTTGAACCAATGAATAAACACTGTATGAACTAGAAAATGCAAGAACAAGTGATCAGATAAACAAAGGGGAAAAAAATCTATGGTAAATTAACAAAGAGAAACAATAGGATGGAAGGGGAAGGGGAGGAGAGAAGAAGATAAGAGAGGGAGGGAGGGAGACAGAGGTCAAGAAGAGGATGGACCACCTGGCACTAGGGCAGGCCTGGCACCAGGCAGCTCCCAACAGAAACGCAGCCCCTCGCATGAGACCTGCCTGCTCCCCAGCCCAGTCCTAGCCCCTCCACCTGAAGCTGGTGGGCTCCTCCGATGCGCCCCAGCAGGTCTGGAGCTCAGGGAGCTGCCTCCCTACTGGCAGCCTTGAAAGCCAGGCCAGGAAGTGGTTGGCTTTGCCAAGTACCCGGCTGAGTCTTTAACTATTACATTAAGCATCTGCTTTGCCATTCACAGATCGGATAGCATTTCACCCCTGAGATATTTGATTTTATTACCTTCCAGGGAGCGGGCCAAGCAAGTGTTCTTATTGATTTGCACATTAAATATATTAGTAATAAAACAACATCTCCGTAAACCAATTGTAAAATCAATATTAATTGGTACCAAAATATCACAAGTAGTTGAATCACAATTAAGGGAGGGGCGAGTCCTGCCTTGGGGCACAGGGTGAAGAGGTCCCCAAAGAGAGAGGGGTAGGGAAATGAGTTTTCAGAATCAAGCAGACCTGAGCCTGAGTTTCCTCAGTTTCCTCATCTGCTAAATGGGAATAATCATTCTAGCAGCCCAAGTTTGGTGAGGGTTGAATGGGGTACGTGAACACCAGGCCTGGCACCAGCAGGTGTCCAAGGAATGTTTTCCTCCACCCACCCCACCTCCATCTCATCCAGCTGTAGGCCAAGTGTAAGTCACTCCCACTGTAGTAAGAAGGCACTACGGGCAATGGGGAAGAGAGAGCAGCATAGGTAGGGTGAAAGAGAACTTAGGGGATGACAAGGCACTGAGTGAGAGCAGGACAGGCTGGGACAGGGGTCTGGGCAGGCTCTTGGGGATGGATGGGGCAGTAACAGCACCAACTCCTAAACAATGGGAAAAGAGTCAGAGAAGCGGGTTCCGTGTGCTGAAGGCCAGGGGCTGCTCTGCTGCCTTTAAGTCAGACAAAATTGGAGCCTTCCTCAAAGTATGGTGCTGTGGAAGTCCACAGCGCACGAGGGCTCCAGGGGGCCAAGTCCTTGGGTCCATCTTAAGTTACAGAAGCCACAGAAGAGCCAGTCTCCCCAGCCCCGCCCAGGTCCCCCAAGGCCCCCAGGGGCTCCTCACACCCAGGTCCACTGTGGTGCCCATGTGCTACACCGCCTCCGTCATGGTCACCCGGGTCCTTCTACTGCTTTGTCAGAAGAGGAAACTGAGGCTCAGGCAGAAGGCGTGGGGCCAGGTGCACCGCCAGCAGATAGCAGCTGCAAGTCAGGAACCTGGGCCAGGATCGGGGCAGCCCAGCCACTGACAGGTGTGTCCCCGCTGCCCCAAGTCACACGCACATGCAGGAGGTGGCCACTCACCCCACGGGTGAAACCCACCCTCCCCTCTCCATGCTCCGTGACACCAGGGAACCTACCAGACCGCACACCTGCCAGATGCCAGCCAGAGACTCAGGGACTCAACCCCAACTCCCAATTCCAAAACGAGAGGCTCAAGCTGGCTCCAGCCCCCTCTGGTCAAGGGGGCCCATGATGCCATCACTGCACATGGGGTCTTCAGGGAGTGGGGGGCTCAAGAGACACCCTGAAGGAGGCACCCCCTCCCCCATCTTGTCCCCTCTTTGTGAAGACAGCATAGAAATATCCCTTCCTGCCACTGTTGTGCATATTAAATGCTCTAGTAGATAATTCTTGTAGTTGTCACAGGAGCCACCTTCGTGAAGCTTGCTCTGCACCAGGCCCCTTCCCTGTATGATCTGATGGAATCCTCAGGACAGTTCCTTACTGCAACTTGACAGGGGAAGAAACTGGAGAACAGAGAGGGTAAGCAATTTGCCCAGGGCCACACAGGGCTGGGATTCCAGAGCAGGTCGGTCTGGCCCCTCCAGCTGCCTTTTCACAGTTGGCCTGCTCCCTCTTTTGCCAAGAGCACCCGAGGTTCTCACTGTTCCTGAAGAGGGCAGACAAAAGAGCACTTGGCAAAGCCCAAAAGGCCACGCTCCTGAAGCTTGCAGTTGACCCTTGTTACACAGAGATGAAGCAATGCAGGTGGGGTCCCCTAAGGAAGGGGCAGTGCTCCCTGCCTGCCTTCCAGCTCGACGCGCCTCCAGCTGCCTCCAGAGCCTGCCTCCCCAGGGCCCTGAGGCACCTGCTTCTCCGAGCAGCACGAGGGGTTGTCCACACACAGAGCAGCCATCTGGAGGAATCCCAGCTGGCACACCAGCCCCAGGTGACCTGTCGCCACTGCAAGACGCCAGCCAGAAGCCAGGGTCTCCACTCCTGGAGCCAAGGAAGCAGTCAGTTCTCTCCTCCTCTGTTGTCCCTGGACACACACTCCTCTGCAGCCTGAGCATGCTGGAGAGCAGGAAGCCCTGGAAAGAAAAGGCGGGGACAGGGTGTTGGAGGGCTGCAGAGGGCCCAGCAGAGGCACCAGCGAGTCCTTGGCTGACAACAGAGAATCCCAGCCTAAGAATGCAGAGCTATGCCTCAGCCTCTGCCTGGGGCAGGGGAGTCTCAGACAGCAGCTGCCCTCACTCACCCCCCCACACACACACACATGAACGCACCCTGCAGCACTCAGCCCCAGAGAGCTGGGGGTTTCTATTAAGAGGAAGTACAGAGTGAGTAGGGAACCGAAGGCATCTGAGCCAGCACAGCCCACAGTCCTCACTGCACCTGCCTGTGCATGCCTGCACATGTGCACACGGTCACCTATGTGTGTGTGGAAGCAAGCCTGCACTCGCATGCCTCAGCTGTGTGCGCACCTGTGCTCAGGCGTGTGGCATGCACGGTGAATACATGCACAGATATGGGGGGGTGCACGGACACAAACACGGCACTGTACGCTTGCAATGTGAGCCACACAGGTCAGCTTCGGACGCAGGAGCTCCCCTGCGCTTCGGGCACTTTATGTGCCTCTGACAAGGAGCCCAGGGCTGCACAGATACAGGTGGCTGTGTGCACAGGGCAG
>PVKA01003342.1:0-25000 GCA_004027165.1 Ctenomys sociabilis | reverse complement strand
ACTATTCCATGAAATACCAGGGATTGAATCTGGGTCCTTGTGTTTGCCAGGCAGGTGTTTAGACAGCCAAGCTATCACCCCAGCCTGATGGCAATGTGTCTTTAGCTCTTATGATTTTTTTTAAATTAAACAATCACCCTAACTTTCAATCACACCTCAAAGCTGGGGACAATTTGAGTGGAGGGAGGCAGGCAGGGAAACTGAGGCAGTGGCAGTTATTGCCCACACGGTTACTCAGGCCGGATTAAGAAGTGAGCTTGGGCCTGGGAGTGGAGCTTGCTCTCTATTCCCTGCTCCCCTCCTGATCATGGCACTCACTGCACCCTGTGTGGACCTGGTGGCCTGAGTACCTCTGCTCTACCTAGCAGAAGTCACTTCTCAAGCCCTCCTGCCGTGCCCACGCTGGCCCTCAGCTGGGACCCAGGAAGGTCAGACCCAGATCCCCACTGCGAGGAAGTAGGCTGGGTCCGTGGAGGATGGAGCTGTCCGCCTGGGGACCGGACAGATCACACTGGTGCCGACTGCCCCTGGGGCCACAGCAGGGACCGAGCAGGCCCAAACTCTAGCCCCCAGGCTTGCAAGATATTTTCCTTTACCTCTCTGGACCTCATTTTCCTGCTAGTCATATGAGAAGAGCCTCCCTCCACAGGGAGATGTCGCAGGCACTCTGTGAGCTGCCCCAGGCACATCCAGCTGTCCTGCTCCCCCAGCGCAGACGTGGCCATGATTTGGGTCATTCAGGCCACAGCAGTTCTCTTAACTGGGTGAGGGGAGGGGAGCGAGGCCCACATGTGCCAACGTGCTTAGAGTAAATACTCCTGCTGCAGCTGATTGGAAGCTTCCAAAGCGACACCAACTGGCTCAGAAAAGCCCCCAAAAGGACACAACCGCTCTTAAGAGCAGAGAGTGCCAGGCAGGTGCATCCCTGTGTCTGGGACTGCAGGCTGGACCTCACCGTGCGCATGTGCAGGAGGCTGTCTCCACCCCACAGCCTGGGTCTGGCTGTGTCATTCAGGCTGGTCTTGAACTCACTGTGTAGTCCAGGCTGGCCTCCAGCTCACAGCAAGCCTCCTGCCTCAGCTTCACAAGCGCTGGGACTACAGGAACGTGCACCATGCCTGGCCCGGGAGGCTCTTTCCTGCCAGTGATGCGTCCACCAGCCTCAGCTTCCATCTAAAGCAATGGGCTAATGGTTCTCAGGCAGAGGCAGAAACAAGGAGGAGGGCCAGAACTTGGGTGCAATGGGGTCTCTATCTTCGCTGCCTCCTCATCTTATCCAGGCCAGAGACAGGGTGGGGGCTATCAGAGACCCTCTCCCCCACCAGTGTGGGAGCCACCAGTGGTGGCAGGGTCACCTTCAGGAGAGTTATTGAGGCCCAGGAGGAAGTAGGAAGATATTATGCACCAAAGGTTCCAGCCGAGGACACTAATCTGAACAGACAAGGAATCAATGGGAATTTCTATTTAGGGAGGAAATCAATAGGAATTTCAAGGTAGGAAAAAGGGGAATTACCTTTAATTGGAGTTCTGGTACAGCTGGTTCTTTGGTAAGGCCAAGGGTCCCCAAGGATGGAGAGGGATGTCAATTGGGACCCCTACCCTGCCCTGCCCTGCCCTGCCGTGCCCCTGCCCAGTGTGTGTCTTCCACCAGACTAGAGACCGCTTCTCTCAAGAAGGCCTTGCATGCTGGGTCATGAGGGTGGGGTTGAGTGGCAGACAGGGGTCTCTGGAACTGTGCCATTTCTTTAGCTATTAGGTGGGGCAGGAGGGACCCTTGGGCTCACCTGTGATAAGCAAATCCCAGTGTGTTAGACAACATTCACTAATAGCAGGGCTGTTCCAAATGCTTTGCCTATGTTAGCAAATTTAACCCTTCTTAGGCACCTGGGGCTAGGTGATGGTATTATCTCCACGTTAGAGGGAGAAACTGAGGGACAAAGGGTTCAAACAACTAGCCCAAGTCACATGTCTAGGAAATGGAATAGCTGGGATGTGAAGGCTAGCCAACCTGGTACCAGAACCTGGGCTCCACCCACAGTGCTTCGCTCCCCATAGGTGACAGTCCTGCTACATGCGTCCCAGGCTGGCCTCAAGAAGTCACAAAGGCCCTGCCCCAGAGAGAGGAGGGTAGGTTCAAGCCTCATGAGGAGGACCTGTTCTAGTCAGGGTTTTTAAGGAAATAGATTTAGTACAGGTCACAGTTTATAGAATTACTTTATAATAGTCATCCCAAAAGCATATGCAAAGGAGTGCAAGAGATCTGTCCACATGTGGAGACCCAGAGAATCCAGCTGACGGCCTGGATCCCACGACAATGTCTCCTGCAGGTCTGTATCAAGAATGTGCCTTAGGCAGGCCCAAAAGGCAGTGGCAGAAGCTAGAAAGTCTATGCCAGTGGGATGAAGGATCTGTGCCAGCGGGCTGTGGGACCTGCACTAGAGCCAGGAAGCGACACTCCAAGTAAGGACCTCAGCTCCCTCCAAGAGAACTTCAGCCATCCTCAGTGACAGCAAAGTCCTAAACTCCTCCAGTGATTGGAACAGTCCTGTTCATATCAGGAAAACCAGCATGACACACTTCTCCTCCAGGAGAGTCAACAGCATACCATCCTGTCCTGCAGGTCTCCTTTTATGCTGTCCCCAGATAGGCCCTTCACCCCCAGGACCGCACTGACTCAGTTCAGCTGGGCGTTCCAGGGTGACCCGTCCCTTGATCAGGTTGTTCCTACTGTGTTCTCCCCCTGTGCATCCATAAACTTCCTCCAAGGCCATGTCCAAACCAGAGCAAGATTCCCTCTCAGAAGCCAGGTCACACCCACTACCTGGCAAACCTGTGTAGAGGGCAGTTCTGCCTGCTCCAGGGCCACAGTGAGGCCACAATATGGAATATAGGGGACACCCCCAAGAAGAGGGAACTTCATTCCCACTGGAGGCCATCCAAAAGCTTGAGCTCTAACTGGGCCACAGGAGAGGTCTGTCCACATGATAGAGACCCAGAGAATCCACCTGATGCCCTGGATCCCATCACTCAGAAGTCTGCAGTCTTCTGAGTTCTAAAGGCAGAACTGTTCAGACAGTGACCCAAAGGACCAAGAGGAAGCTTTGAAGACATAGTGGTGAGACCTGGAAGAGAAGGAAGGATGAGAGTAGCTTGGGGAGGGGTCCTCAAGCTCTTGGCTTCTCCCAAGGCCCTCCCTTTGCCTCTCAGATAGATGAGGAAAGGGAGCCCAGGAAAAAGGACCTGCCTTGAACCACCTGTCACCAGGAGGTGGCAGGGCCAGGAGTGGGTATAATTTAGGGGTCAGGATAATCTGTTGGGAGCTGAGGAGGTGAGGGATGGGTTGCCACCAGGGCCTCAGAAGACTGACTAGGGTAGGGTCTCTGGCACTCCTAGAGACTTGGGTGCTGGGCAGAAACTGACTGTCCACACTCCACTAGGTAACTCACTGGGGCTCAGGCCCTCTGGGACATTCTTCCTGTCTCACCCCAGGATGACCACTAAGTGTGGGAGGCAGGAAGTCACTTGTCCAAGATGCTGTAGGCCCTAGCCTGCCTGGACAGTGGCCCTCGCCTCAGGGAGTGGGAGTTGGCCTCCTGCCATCCTTCTCCATCCCCACCCAGGCCAGCCACGTCCCCTCTGGGGTCAGCTGGGCTCCGCAGGATCAGCTGGAGCCCGAGGTTATTGGAAACAGCAGGGCCTGCTCATCTCATTAAGTCCAGGGAGCGGGGTCAGCAGCTTTTACAGGCCCCATAAACCATCGCTCGTGGCCACTGCGGCACACAGCTCAGCCGGGTGGCCTGTCCCTCCCCGGGCCAAGACAACCAGCTTCTTCTTTAACGAACTAATCTTGCAGACTCATAAAACCACCAGAAATGTCATGGGTGGTCTGTGCCCCCAAAGATAATTACAGGGTGATGCTCTCCCCCTTGAGGTGGCTGTGGGGGAGGCAGATTGCTCTAACAGAGGCCCCGGGAACCCTCCGGCCTCGGCTACTGGCAGCAAGGTAATGAGCCCTTGCGCCTGTCAGCTCATTAAGCCCTGGCCAGGCCTATGGAGTAGACACCACGTCCCAGTTTATAGATGTGAAATCAGCTCCCAGAGATGGGCCTCACTCAGCTGGGTGCGAAGGGCAGAGCTGGAATTCAAACCCACAGCCAGCAGGCCCAGAGCAAAGCTCCTCGGCACCCACATGGGCCGCAAGATCCACTCAATGATTCAACTGAGCACCCCTCTGTAGTTTTAGAGGGGAGGCTTGAAAAGCTCTCCTTGGCTTCTTATGCCTTCCGGCGCCCCCAGATCAGTGCAGAAAAGAGGCAACAGCAGCAACAGTGAACGGAGTGATGACGCTAGATCCTGCCCAGCTAGAGGGGTGCAAACCTGAAGTCCCAGCACTTGGGGAGACTGAGGCAGCAGGATCACAAGTTTAAGCCTGGACAGCAATGTGATGATTGAGCGAGACCCTGGCATGTAATAAAGAAGGGACAGAATCATAGCTCAGTGTGAAGGCCCCAGCTTCAGTCTGTAGTACAGGGCCACCGTGAGGAGCCGTGAGAGAACCCAGAACCCAAGTCCCACCCCCAGCGGCCTGGCTCCAGCCACTCTGACCATCACAAGGGACCCACACCCCTTGGTGCTGGGGACACTGCCCCCTAGGAGACATCCCCATGCCTTTCCTTAAGCCCCACAGTACCACCCACCCTGCCACAGCATGAGCTGTCTCCCCCAACCCGCACCTTCACTCAGACCTGACCTGGAAGGAGAGAGGTAGGAAGAGGCCTAGCTGGGGGTTGCAGCTGAAACTCTGAGGTCTCCCATGGGTGGGGAGGACCTCAAGGTCGGGTGTCACCCTACTTTCTGAGAGCTGGGAAACGTTGCAGGAAACACCAGCTGGCTGATGCTCATCCCTGGGGGCAGGGAGGGGAACAAGGGATTTCAAAAGCTCTGTTAGAACAGGGAGGCACAGCACCCTTGTCTGTGCACCACAGGTGCACAAGCACACATGTACTCGCTCACACGCACAAGCCCAGAATCTGGTCTGGTCCCCTCCACACGGGCTCCCTAGGTGGCATTAAGGCGCATCCACGCTGCTGGATAAAGCTGATCCCAAACCCCCTACCAGCCTGCACCGTGCATGCACAGTGCCCCTCTGACGCACAAGTGTCCCTCAGGCATCACGTGCCCAACTGCAGCAGATCCACCTGACCTCGCACAGCCTCGGGGAAAGCACGCATTCGGTCCCCAGCAGAAGGGTACCTGCGAGGTGCCACCGGCCTGGCTCTACTTACATCCTCCAGGGCCCTGCTTAGCCCTCAAAGATACTATGGCATGGAGGTTTATACCTAGCTGGTCCCAAGAGATGGATGAGCTCACAGGTGGGACTCTGGGACGTGGACAGAGCCGCACCTGGGGGAGCTGTAGCTGACTTGCTGTTAGGGCGTGAGGGCGGGCTGGCGGAAGCAGCCTGGGCCTGCGGGCTGGACAGTGTGTCTCCCTCCGCGGCTCCCAACTTCTCTCTGCTTCCTGGCACCACGACATGTGCATGTTTTCGTGCGCCTCTGCTGTGCTATTTCAGCTCCGAGATTTCACCAGCCCTGGTCTATAAACGCAAGTCAAGGTAAACCTCTCCTCCTTAAAGCTGAGAGTGTCTGGTACGTGTCCCAGCACAGGAAAGTGACTAAGACGCAAGGGAAGCCCTCAGGCACACAGTGACAGATTTGCCTGTATCCAGCACCCCAGTGCCCACGCAGGGCCTCGGGAGCTGGAGCCCCCATGCAGAGTGACCCTGGCATGGGTGAGCGGGGCCTTGCTGGCATCCTCTCAGTGGGCACACACGAGACGGGCTGCCCTAGAAGACAGGGAGGAAAAGTCCCAAGGAAACAGGGAGAAGAAGGGTGGTGGGGAAAAGGGCAGGAGGTAGGTAGGAAGAGGAAGACAGAAGGGTAGAGGAGAGGGGGGAAGGGGCCCTGCTGGGAGGCTTGGCTGCTGCCACAGGGCCAGGGCATCCCTCCACTCCGGGCTGACTGGACAGTAACCCATCCATTCCTCAAGTGGTTTAGCCCCCAAATCTCCCTGCTTGCTTCACTTGGAAGCTGCCAGCTTCCAGATCCTGAGATAATAAGGGGCAAACCAGGCCACTCCCTGGTCAGATCAGCAGCAGCTAGGGCCCCACGTCGGTGCCACTCGTGGTCCTCCAACTCACTCCGCCCACTGCTCTCCGGGACTTCATCTGTATGGGTCCTTTGCTTAGAGTACTTGCTTGCCCTCTCACATGCCCAAAGGAGCCTCCCTTCTTCCTGGGGCTGGGCCCTCCCTGAATTCCCATGGGACCCTGCTCCTTAGTGTAACAGGGAGCTGGGCACCAAAGGTCCAGCGTGCCCACCCCTGTGTCCCCAGGTCCCAGCCCAGGACCCAGAACACCCTGACATTCAGGAAGTCCTTACGAATGAATGAGTGAATGAATGAATGAGTGAATGAATGAATGGATGGATGAATGAATGGATGGATGGATGAATGAATGAATGAATGAATGAATGAATGAATGAATGAATGAACATGTTCCTCCCTGCTGTCCCTGTTCCTTGGCTCCCTCCCACCCTCCTGAATAAGTGGTTCAAGCCCCAACCTGATTAGATTCTGTTCCCTGCTGTAGCCTGAGCCCCAATCCTAGTCCTGTCCACCTCAAGTCCACTTACCAGTCCCTGAAGGCCACCTCAAAATAGTACATGCCCCCCACCAAGTCCCCAGTGGCTCCCCAGGGCCTCCTTCTGGAGACCACCAAATCTGCCCCACTCTGCCCAGGCTCCCAGAGAACCCTCAGGGTGCACTCTAGGGGACAGTTTCCCAGGGATCTTTAAGAGACAAGGACTACATGGCCGGAGGTTTGAGCTGTTAGGCTGTCTAACCCGAGAAATGGAGGACTGTTTGTGAAGTGGACCCAGTTACTCTCCTGCCTCAACCACACCTCCTCACAACATGGCTTGGTAGCTGCTCCCAGCAGAGCCAGGTGTCTGTTTCTAGCCCTCGGGTCCAGGCTTACCGGTGGGAGGGGCAGAAGCCTCAAGAGGCTCACTGTGTCTTTCTCCTCATCCCAGGACCTCTGCTACCACGCTGTGTGACTGCAAAGGGTGAGAGGCCATGACGCAAAGAAGCAGGCCAACCCTGATGAGGACATGAGCTGACCCTCACTGGCCCCAGGTATAGGAGTGATCCAGCCAAGACCAGAAGAGCCAGCCAGCTAAGCCCAGCCCATCTGGCCAACACTGGAGCAGAAACATAAGCCACTAAATTCTACTGTATTTTGTTACACAGCCAGAGTTAACTGACACTACTCCTCGGGGATGTGAGAGACTAAATGAAACAAATTCATGTCAGGTGGTCCAACCATGCCCAGAACAGTAAGCCTCGGGAAACATGACTTTTTATTTGACACAAGCCTTTGAGAACTAAGTGAAGCTTTGACAGAAGGGGAAAGAGAGATAGATGGCATAGTGGTGATGACCGCTACATTGGCATGCGTTGCAGGTGAGTAAGTGGCAAATATACCTGTTATGACTTAGATCTAGAAGGTTCCTCCAAAGCCTCATGTGTTCAGAGGCTGGGCTTTTGGATCAAAGGAGGGAGCACCGTGCCTATCCATGGATTGGCCCCCTATCACTAAATGTGCTGTTAAGAGGTAGGATCAGGGGCCAGGGAGATAGCTCAGTAGAATAAGCACTTCTCTAGCAAGCGCAAGGGCCTGAGTTCAATCCCCGGGTCCACAAAAACAAAGCAAAGAGGTAGGATGTGGACAGCAGAGGGGTGTATCTCCACCCCTGGCTCTTCCCTTCTCACTCTGCTTCCCGGCTTCCATGAGGTGAGCAGCTTTCCTTGGCCACGGCCCTCCACCAGGCCTTCCTGCCTTGGAGACAGCTGACAATAGACTGAATCCTCTAAAAGCCATGAGCCAAAGTACATTTCTCCTCCTTTAAATTCTGGACATTGGGTATTTGTCAGTATCTTTTTTTTTTTTCTTTTTTTTTTTTCAAAGTAGCAATATCTTTATTTACAAAATATACATTCTCACAAACACCTCGCTTTATATAACACAAACTTTACAATTACACAGAACCATGTAAACAATGGTGAGTGTCCAGCCTGGTTAAGGGCCAACTTCCAGGACGATGGCCTCTCCCTTGGCCAACAAGGAGCCCCTGGGCCATGGGGTCAGGCCTAATTTGCATAAAGGAGCTAGTGGAATTGGCCCAGCTCAACCCAGCCCAAAACCAAGATGCCTGGCACTGCAAACACTCACAGGAACAAATCTGTGAAGGGACAAAAACCAACTCAAGGGACAGATTGAGATGAGAATCGGATGGCAGCTTAAAAAGACAAGTTAACAAATTGTCAAGAGACTTTATGGGTTATACAAAGGCCCAAGGGGGTCGGGCATGGAGGCCAGAAACCAAATTGCTGAAGAATAAAAAACAGAAACCCTGAGGTGTTCTCTGGCCCCTGAGGGCAGGGAGCTGGGCCCTCTGTACAGGCAGGGAGACAGAAAACAAATGATGACAACCTGAGCCCTGGCCAAGACACTTCCGGGAGAGGGAGCTTCAGGAGCAGGAAGTGTGGCCATCACAATGGGTTGATTCTGTGTCCCTCGCCGCAGCTCACACTCTGCGGGCCTGAGACCTTGGGCAATCCCTGGCACCCACACTGAGCTATGTAACTGAGCGGTTGATAGATTGTATCAGCTTGAGAAGTTAAGAACTTAACTTCTCCATTTCCTCGGAGAGCTCCAGTATTGGCGGTAGCCTTAGACACCATCTCCTAGCTTTTAGTGCAGACTCCAGCCTTTGCCTTGGATCCTCCAGCCTTCCGATGTAGACTCGTCAGCCTTCCATAGTACAGCCATCGACCTCCTGATGCAGACTTTCAGGAACACTGCAGTGGGCTCCAGATCTCAGACTAAATCCTTCAGTCTCCAGTGTGCAGGCACCCTGTGCACGCTTCCCCATCCAACTCTGTGGCCGACTGTCATAAGCCTATCTTGTAATTTCTTATACATTTGTACATCTTATGCTATATCCGTTCCTCGAGTAAAACCCTGGCTGACACAGTTGTCACAGAAGTAGCCATAGGGGTCATGTATGAATGGGCAGAGCAGGGCGCAGAGAGACAGTAGCAGCAGGTTGAAAGGGGGTTGGAGACGGAGAATCAAGATGGCCAGTCACCAGCCCTCACCACTGATTCTCAGGTCAGGGAGGGTGCTGACCTGCCACAGGATATTTCTGTGGACCCAGATGTGTTCCTTGTCTTCAAAAGAGAAAGGAACACCTAATCTTGGCTAGGAGACAGGGTTTTGTTGGGGAGACAGAATGCAGAAGGAGGGGGCTCCTGGACCAGGACCACCTTAGTCTACAGCAGGTGACATAAAACAGAAACAGGAATGGTCATAATGTTGGGACCACAAGAAGTATAAAAAGTGAAGGGTAGGCTCAGAAGAAAGCAGACTGATGTCTATTTGGGACCAGGGAAACCAAAAGAGTAGAACTCAGGCCACCCACACCTTTGTCACCTCCACTGAGATGCCCTAACCTCCTTGTGTCAGGCAGATCTGGGCCTGAGGCCCCAGCTGAGAAATGAGCCCCAGAGGCCATGTGCAAGGGCTCCCACTTTCCTCTGTCAGGGTGACCATCTCTGTGCCAGCATCAAGCAATGATTTTAATCCTTTTATTTTCTTTTGAGCAGAGAGAACATTTATTCACGGACTTATTGGGGAGTGGCACAGTGGAAGCCTTCAGGAGTGCAAGGCTCACCACTTGTCCAGGAGACCACGATTCAGGATGTATGTCACCCCATAGCCATCAGAGATGAGGCGCTTCTTGGCCACCATGTCTTCAAATTCATCTGCGTCGAACTTGTCCCGCTTTTTTCCTGACAGCCAAGGAACTTAAACTTGGCCCTGGGTAGGGCCTCAATCACATGTTCTTGTTCTGCAGCCTGCTGCGGATAGACATGATGAGCTGTCCAATGGGCACCTTTGCCACTGTGCACTGGAGCTTCCCAGTCTGGAGCCTGTCAGCCCCAGCACAGGACAACATCTTGTCGAAGCGGAAGACATGGAAAGGGTAGAGCCGCACCCGGATGTGGAAGCCATCTTTGTCCCAGCTTTTCACCATGTAATTGTTGGCCCAAATCCGGGAGGCTGCCAGGCCTTCTGAGGAGGGCTGCTCACACTCATCAGACACTGTGTGGCCACCGAGTGCGAACTCATCCACTTTTGCTTTCTTCCGCCCCTGGTCAAAGATGCACATCTTGACAGCAGGGACAGCTCAGCAGAAGCAGGAATTTGGGTACAGCTTGTTCTTACATTGCCATACCAGGTGGGACGACGTCCATGCCAACACCAAGGATCTTTGAAGGCGCACCGAAAGAAAAGAGAGGTGATTTTAACCCTTTATTTCACATGCCCTGCATTGGCTTAGGAAGAACCAGGAGAAGACAGAAAAAGAATGAATGGACTTGTATTAGTAACAAGATTGATTATCCCTTTAAGGGACAGGAATGGCTGGTAATACTCAAAAGCTGTAACACTGAGACTGGCTTTGGTCAGATATTCTCTAGTTATAACCCAGATCAGAAAAATAAATAAATAAGTAAATAAACCAGATCAGTGTATGCAGACTGTGAGAGTCAGGACAGAGTTAAAGAGTGTTTAGAAGGCTGGGAATATATTTTTAAGAATTGAGAGGACTGGCCAGATAGCCCAGTGGATTAAAGCGTCTGCCTAGGTAGATGCAGGGACTGGGGTTTGATCCCTTGCTGGCAGTGCTGGCCCTGCCCCCAGGGCACACTGAGATGGTGACTGAGACTGGGCGTGGTGATGTCAGCCTGTAATCCCAGCGCTTGGGGGGGCTGAAAACAGGAGAATCTCTATGAGTCCAATCTGTGTAGTGAGACCCTGTAAGCCCTGCATTAAACACATTAAAAAAAAAAAAAAAGATTTTAGGAGAAGCCTTGTATTAGATTGAGGTTTTTGTTGTTGTTGTTTTTTGGTGGCTCTGGGGTTTGAACTCAGGCCCTTGTGCTTGCCAGGCTAGTGCTTATTCTACTGAGCTATCTCCCCAGCCCCTAGAATGAGGAATTTTGAAGTAGCTTTATCTCTAGGAGAAAAAGCATTTGATTTCTGTACATACTTCAGGGACATTGTAGGTACAAAGTCAGTACCTTGGACAGAAGTGTAGCTCAGTGGCAGCATGCTTGCCTAGCATGTGCAAGGCCCTGGCTCCGCAGCTAACACTGAAAAGAAAAAAAGACTGATTGCATACTAAGCCTAAAATACAAGAGAAAACTATAAAACAATAACTCTTAAAATCATAGATGCAAACATTTTCAATAAAAACCAATAAAATTGAATTTAGCAGTACATAAAAGGAATTATGCCAAGAGGGATTCCTCCCAGAAAAGCCAGGATCAAATTGGAAACAAAGTCAAACCATATGTATTTGCAGATGACACGATCTCATGCATAGAAAATCCTACAGGATCTACACACACCAAAAGCAGCTATATGAAGTAATGAATTAGTTTGGCAAAGCTATAGGATACAAAGATCAATACACAAAAATCAACTGTACTTCTGTTCAGTAGCAATGAATAAAAACAAAACTGCAATTAAGGAAACAATTCTACTTACAATGGCATGAAAAAGAACAAAATGCTGAGGATAAGTCCAACAAAAGAAGTACAAAACTTATACTCTGCCTCCTACCAAATACAGTTGAAGGAAATGAAACCCTAAGCGGGCGACAGCCTGTGTTCATGGACTAGGAGCCTTGCTGTTGTTAAATGGCTGTAGTCTCCAAATTGACCTACACGGTGAGTGCAATCCCTACCAAAACCTCACCTGCTTTTTTTGCAGATATAGACAATGCGAACCAAACTTCATATGTAAACTCAAGAGTAAGATCAAAAATAAAAGGAAAGCAAAACTGATGGATTCGCACTTCTCAATTTTACAACGTATTGAAACTGACAATAGTCAAAACAGTGTGAGACAACCGTACCAACTGGACGCTCCTTGGTGGGGTAGAATAGACCGGAGACCACTTCTCACAGTGAGGCGCAGTCGACGTACGACGGCGATGCCAAGATTGTCCAACGAGTGAAAAGTGGTCTTTTTAACAAATAGCATTGAGGCAAGTGGGTATCCACAAACAAAAGAATGAATTTGGCCCCCAGTATTATACCATCCACAAAAATTAACTCGGAATAAGAGCTAAAACTACCCTTTGAAGCATCAATATAAATCTTGGATTAGGCTTTTATATACAATGCCTAAATCACAAACAACAAAGGAAAAAGATAAACAATGTGGACTTCATCCCAATTAAATGCTTTTGTGCCTGAAAGGACACTACCAAGAAAATGAAAAGCAGCCCACATGTGCAAATAGAAAAGCATGTGCAAGGCCTCTATCCAGCACCAGGATGAAGAATACAGGAGGATTGCAACTCAACAAATAAAAGACAAATAACCCAGCTTTAAAAGGGGCAAAATATCTGAGTTGACATTTTCCAAAGCAATTATACAAATGGCCAAAAAGCACAAAATGAAACTATTTTCAACATCATTTATCATGAGGGAAATGCAAACCACAACCACAATTAAGTAGCATTTCACACCAACTAAGATGGTTATACTCAAAAAAGACAAATAACAGGCCAGGTGTGGTGGTGCATACCTACAATCCCCGCACTCTTGGAAGCCCAGACAGGGGGACCAGAAATTGGAGCCCAGCATGAGAAAGTTAGTGATTTAGTAAGACCTCATGCCAAAATAAAAAACAAAACAGGGCTGTGGCTGGGTTCAACTGCCAGCACGAAAATAATAATAATAATAATAATAATAATAATAATAATAATAACAATAATAAGTGTTGGCAAGGATGAAGAAAAACTGGAGCCCTCCTGACCTGCTGACAGGAGTATGAAAAGTAGTGACCATTTTAGAAAAGTCTTGCAGTTCCTCAAATGGCTAAATATGTAAGACTGCCACCTGACCTGGTGTTATAATTTGTGTCTGGTTGTCCCCGTAAGGCCTCATGCAATCACAGCTACAGGCTTCTAGAGTTTGTGATTGATGCAGGACCCAGTGCAGGGACCCTGGGTGTGAGTGCCACACCCGCCCTGAGGCGGAGAGCCTGCCTAGAATACAAAGGAAGGGAGAGAGGCCAGCTCTCTCAGTGCTCACTTTGTGCTGTTGCTGCCTTCTCCACCTTCCCCACCAAGAGCTACTGTCCTCTGCCATGTGTGCCTCTGCCGTGGATCCAGCCAAGTATGGGCTGAAGCCTCCATGAACTGTGAGCTAAATAAGCCTTTCCTTCCTTGATTCTGGGCATCAGGGATTTTGTCTCAGCAATGAGAGAAACAGAACGAAGACACCTGTCTCCCATCCAAGTACTAACCAGGCCCGACCCTGCTTAGCTTTCGAGATCAGACGAGATCGGGCGCATTCAGGGTGGTATGACCATAGACTAAGACACCTGCCAATTACACTTTATAATATATACCCAAAAAGGATGGAAACACATTCCCATGGAAAAGAAATATCCAGGCCGCTCCTCCCATCATCTGTGCCACTATCTAAAGCAGTTCCGGAAGTCCTCTTTCACAAGGGTCTTCAGTAGCATGATTATGGCTGCCTTGACGTCTTGAATTGTCTCAAAATGTTCACCTTTTATGGTCGTTTTGACTTTGGGGAAGAACCAGAAGTTTATCAGTGCCAGAACCCAAAGCAAGTGGAAACTCACTGTAATGTTTTTCTGAGACTTCCTTTCCACTGGATGGCACTCAGCCTGTAAATGCACTGTATTTTTTAAATTATACCTCATGAAGCCACTTATGAAAGAGGCTTCCAGACTGCTTCAACAAGTGGCGAGAACAATGGAGTGTGTGTGGCCAACGCAAGAGGAAGTATTTTGAAGGGAATCAATCACTGTGTGCCTTTTGCTTAATTTTTAAATTTAACACTTACCATGTATTCTGAGGTGCACGTAAGATACACACCCGTGTGCGGTGTGTGGTACTCGGCATTCGATGAGGGGATGGAACTCAGGGCCTCGAGCAGGCTAGGCAAGTGCTCTACCAGCAAGCTCCGTCCCTTGCTTCCTAATATACTCTGTTAGAAAAAGCAGCAATTAACCAAAAGGACAACCCAATTGTTCAAAAGGCTTGAATAAGGACCTTACTGTTGGGGGGGGTGCTATAATGAAATACCTTAGACTAAATGATTAATAAACAGCAAAAAATTATCACTCACTGTTCTGGACTGTTCTGGAGGCTGAGACACCCGAGATCAAGACACCGGAAGTCTCAGGGCCTGGTGAGGTCTCCTTCTCTGCTTCACAAGTGGCGCCTTCCTTTGTGTCCTCCAGCGGCAGAAGGAGCAAGGGAGCTCCCTCGGGCTCAAATCAACAGAGCTGGCAACGCCACGAGATAGAGGGAGGCGCAGAGACCAGCCGTCGGCCGGCCGCATCACTATCAGAAGTAGAGATGGGCGCGAACACTTTGGAAAACTTTGGGGAGGTACAGAATTAAAGAAAGAGGAAGACGCAGGGGGAGGAGGACAAGGAGAAGGAGGAGGGAGGAGACCCGAAGATTAGCAACGAGAACCAAAGACAGGCCCAGGAGCGCACACAGCAGAGAGGTCCCCCGCAGCGCCACACCTGAGCCTGCCAGTGACAGGATGGGTAAGTAAATTACAACCAATTCACTCAATGGAATCTCACGCAGCAGTGACAAGGAACGAACTGCCGCAGCTCGTAACGGCTTGAATAAATTTGGCGAACATAATGTTGATGGAAAGCAGTCAGACACGGAGGAATTCACACGGTCTGACTCTGCTGACACAAAGAGCGAAAGGGATCCGTGTGGCGTGTGGCGTCCACCGTGCGGATGGGCTCGGGGAGCTTGTGGGGCATCGACGAGGCGCCGTGCAGCCTGCAGGGGCCTGCGGGGTGCCAACTGTGCCCCACCTCGCCCAGAGCTCGCGTCTGGCCCATGCCCCTGGCTGAACTGAGTGTAAGCTGAATGAGAGAGCAGCAGATGTCCTTCAGTCACCCAAAGGTCCGTACGCGGCTTGTGCCCAAGTTCACAAGTCCCAGAGAAAGGAGCCAGTGACCCAACCCAGGGAGGAGGACCCCAAACATGACGAGGGTCAGGGAGCTGCGCAGATGGAACAAGGAGGCGCAGGAAAGATGGGCAGGGCACAAAGTAGGGTGCGCGCTTTCATCTCCAGAGTCTTCCTGTAGCCAGTGTGTGAAGAGATGGGGACTCCGGAGGGGCTGGGCCCAGGGAGGCGAAGAGGTGGAGCACTTGCGCGCTCGCCTAGCACGCGCACGGCCCGGGCTCCTTCCCTGGCACCATGCTCCAGGCATGGGCCTCCCTGCGCATCTAGCGTGGCACAAGCGTCCCTCTCCCCCGCCCACCCTCCTCTGGGCGCCCCCAGCTCCTCTGTTCCCTCTCGTCAGTGATCCCCAAAGTGAGGCCCCATCGTCGTATAATTTCAAATTACTTGTAGCTTTAGTTAATTAAATGTAAAATCATTGGAATAAAATTATACCTTCATTAGAAATTAACTCCTATTTCAGGCCAGGGATAATGACCGGGCTCTCTCTCCCCCCTAGCTCCGAACCACACACAAAATGGTCAGTTAAACTGAATGGGGGGAAAAAAGTTTAACGATGGCACGGCAATCAAGCGTATTATTATTTAAGCACAAGCTATTACCATGTGCAATGAGGTATCCTCCAATAAATTATCTTTGAAAGAGTCGGTCCACGTCTGCACACAAACACCTGCTTCAGGGGACCTAGGGACACTTGTGCTGGTCCTTGCCTGGCCTGGAAGGTCCGCTGGGTGCTGCTAGCACCTGCCTTCAGGAGCCCCAGGCCAGCCTCAGCCCTGGGGCCTCAGGGTCTCTTGAATGAACTGTGGGTGGGTATCTTACCCTGACCTCCCACCCAAACCTTCCACCCTGCAGCAGGAGAAGTAAGATACTCTGGTCCAGGACAGAGTGGGGACAAAAAGAGGTTCCCCAAAATTAGGATGAGAAACAGAGAGAGGAGAAACAGGACAGAAATGGGTGAAGCTGAGACAGAGAGACAGACAAAGACAGAAAGACAGAGGCAGAAACAGACAGATGGAGAGAAGGGAAGGGCCACCAAGAGACTGGGAGAGCAGCGGGACAGACCACGAAAGAGGTGAGGAAGGGGGACTTGCATCAGCAAGCTAGAAACAGAATAGAGAGCAGAAGAACTAAGCACACAGGCAGGCTGGGCTGGTTCATGACCACCAGCTACACCCTGGAAGGCCGAGGCAAGCGGATCACAGTGAGCGCCCAGGCTGAGTCACTTACTGATTTAACAAGACCCTGTCTCAAAATCTGAAAAATCGCTGGGGATGCAGCTCAGTGCAAACAAAGGCCCTCGATTCAGTCTCCAGCACCAAAAACTAAAATGAAAGACAACTCACTGCAAGGCTGGGGGGAGAAAGGGCCAGGGACCAAGGGCTGGATGCACAGCAGGGCTCCAGCAGGGGCAGTGCAACGGGGATCACAGAGGGGACCACAGCAGCCTCATTTTGAGACCCTGTGACCCCCTAAAGAGTCCTTTGTTCCGCAACTCAGAAGAAGTTCAAATGTTTATCGCCTTCATGCACCTGCTGCTCAATGGCACTTTTTTGAGTGAAAGTATCCGCGGCTGAATAAATTAATTAACGAGGCGGCCCATGGTTTCTGCCTCTCAGAGCCAGGGCCCCGCTCCCTTTCCAAGTGGTCTGCACGGCCTGCCATAAACTCCTGCCCAAGTTCCCTGGCAGACAGGCCCCCGTGAAAGTCACCTCCATCTCCCTCACAGGTCAGGCAGAGATTTAAAGATAGAGGCCATGTGTGTGCCTAGATCTGCTATCTGCCCGTGAGTGATGGGGGACACATTCCGGGGACATGTTTACTGTCACCCTGCGCCCCCGGCCCGCACACCCTGCAGTGCCGTCCCCTGATAATTCACGGCCCGGCTCCCGTTGGCAAATGACTGATTCGGCCTTCACAGCGGGGCCTGCTGGTCACTTGTCTCAAGGAGACTGGGAAGGAAACTCAGGCGCAATATAAATGGGGCCCGTGGCAGGCTCACACACCTTGGAAAATTCCCCAGCTCGGATGTGGCTGAGTTTTTAAGTAATAAAACCACAGAGAGATTACATGACCGCCTGACAGCCCACGACAGATGGCCGCCTGTGTGAACTTTTTACCTTCAGGATATGGACAGAGGAGAAGAGAGAGAGGAGGGAAGGAACTGCCCAGCAAACCAGCACCTTCTTCATGTGGGCTCGGTCATTAGTAAATAGGCAGAAGCAGGAGCCCCCAGCTCCTCTGCCCCTAGCAACTCCAGCTTTCCCCGGACCTCAGGCTTTGCTTCCCCATCTGCAGAATGGGGAGACTCACAGCTGTTTGGTTCATTTCCCAGAATCCTACAGCAACCCTGAAACAAACACTCAAGGGTGAGAAGTGCACTCACCGCTCTCATTCATTCATCCATTCATTCATGCTCTGATTCGGCAAGACATCGTCCCCTTGCCAACTGAGTCGCAGTGGGGATGGGGCAAGGCAGTGACGGGGAAGGTGTGAAGCAATCACAAGGAAAGAACTAAATGGTGCACAGTGTGCCTCTGCCGGGCACTGTGACTTTTTGTGGGCTGCTCCGGATCCCAGAGCCTCGGTCTCCTCATCCATAAGCTGAGCACAAGCAGGAATCCTCACGGGGTGCAAGGCCACACATTATCGCTGTGAGGTCTGAGCCGAGCTATGCCTTCTCCTGGGACAGAGCTCCTTGCTCCCTGACACAGAGCTCTTGGCACAATGGACTCTAATTCTTGCTCCGCGAGGATAATGGGAGAGATGGAACCTGTTGCCCACCCGGCTGTGTACCAGCTGTGGCCTGGGTATGTTCTGTGAGGTCCTTCGTTCCTTGCAGATGACACTGGGCGAGATACCAGCTGTGTTAGGACCAGGCCAGCAATGAGGCTGCCCCAGCAGGGAAAGGAGGCCCAGGCAGCCACAGGCCAGAGGGGACCACTCCTCCCTGACAGCAGCATCCCAGCCCCTCTCTCTAGGGTGCCCACTACATGGAAGAAAGGGGTGCTGGAGTGGGGGACAGCTCAGGACTGGGGCTGCTAGGGATACTCCTGGTGGCTGTCACCTTCCTGCCTGGTGTGCAGACTGCTAGAGAAGGGGACACCCGGATCCTCCTGCCTGCTGTCAGCTCCACCAGGGCAGGATGGGGTAAGGGTCCTGCAGCCCCCAACTCTGCTGGACTCCGGGGCGGCAGTGCCTGCCCTCCTCAGGCAGAGCCCTGCAGAGCATCCCTCTTGGTCCTGGAGATGGCTCCGTTTCCCACCTCTCCACCTAAAGGGGAAAGTGGCTCCCCACGTGGTCACCCTCATGGTTCCCTGTGCGCTGCCCACACCTGCCTGGGTTCAGACTGTGTGACAGGCCCTTGGGGCAAATCCTCTGTGCCCTGCTGCATGGGCACCCCAGGTCTCATAGTTGACACCAAGGAAATGGATTGGGGGGCCACAGCTTGCCCAGGCCAGAGCAGCAAGGGGCAAAGGAGACTTCTGCTGAGAATAGGGTCAAGGCTGGGGATACGTTACATCAGCAGACAGAACCATTCCCCTCCATTGCATGGAAGGTCATGGAGCCCTGGGTCCCCAGCCCAAAATCACCAGCAGCGGCTGCAAAGAAGGGCAAGGAGAGCAAGGCCACCCCGGGGGAAGGTTGGGGACAGGGGTGAGGGACGGCTTAGAACAGGTGTGCAGCTGGAGTTTGAAAGAAACAGGACCGAGTCTTCCGGCTGGGATCGCTCCTATCTTGATCACCCAGAAAGGACAGTCACGCAGTTGGCCCGCGGCGATGTCATTTATGGACGTGCCACCCAGCAGGACGGCGAGAGCGCAGTTCAAAGCCGAGAGAGCAGAGGCTGGCAGTTATTGGAAAAAATAAGACTATTTTGTGTTTATGCCCTTATGCGCGGCAATGCCTCTAAACTGGTTACACTTGGTTTTTTTCTTCATGCTTTTCTGTATTTTCTAATTTTCATGCAATGAACACCCATTACATGGGTAATAGAGAAATAATAAAGACTCTAAAAAGAGGCAGGTGGTGCAAGCTCCTGAGTCGCTGATCCAAGCAGAGAAGTGCTCCTGGGCTTGGGGACCAAGGCCAGGATCCTAGAGAGCCCCAGGGAGGGGATCGGGGGCTGGGTCTCTAGCGCCCCCCAGAGGAGGCAGTAGGGATCTGCACAGCCAGGCTGCGCACTGGGGAACCGGAGGTTTGGGGCTGTAGGGACAGGGTGCTGGCAAAGCTCTGTGCACCCACCCACCACTCACCGGGGCAGGATGGAGATCACAGTGAAGCACCTGCCCCTTTCCCTGGGGCCGTTCCCGGTCTGGAAAGAGGTGTCGAAGCGTTTCGGCCGCAGCTGGCAGGATCCAGCCGCACGAGTCCAGCCGGAGCCTCCTCGTGGGCTGGAGCACAGAGGTGGAAGGACAGAGGATCTGCCAAGACCCCGGCTGCTGGGATCGCAGGCCCGAGCTCAGGTGCCAGCTCCACTCTGGCAGAGGGACCCTGGGACAGCCACTGTGCTTCTCTCCACTTATTTTCCTCATCGGTAAAGTGGGGCTCCTGGGAGGACCCCAAATGCAGCGGGCCGCATCACAATGGTCCTCACCCCCCACCTCTCCTGTGCCATGCCCTGGGACACTTGATTTGCAGCTTCTTCCACTAAAGAGGCAGGAAATTGCTCCCCAACTTGGATTTGGAGTTCAGCTGTGTATTTTCTCTGGCAACAGAATGAGGAGGAAGGGAGTGGAGCCAGTTGGGGGCCCAGGGTCCAAGAGAACTTGGGCATTTCCCTTTGGTCTTTTGGGCTTCTGCCATCTATGTAGAAAAAGATGTGCCAGTACTGGGCACTGGTCCCAGAAGAGGAAAGAACAGGAGTTTGAGGTGTCCCACCTGAACCCAGATGGGATCAGCTAACTCCCAGGCAACGCTGAATCTGAATCCGTGAGAATAAATGTATGCTAGTTTAAGGAACTGAGTTTTGAAGTAGCTTGTTACACAGCAACGTTGTTATGAGCACTGACTGATACACTTTCTTGTAGAATCAGTGGAAGGTTGAACAAGACAATGCCTGCAAAGTGCTGAACTCAGTGGTAGGTGCATAAAATGTGCTCGCTCAACAGTCAACTGCTACTATCATTATTATCATAGCCATGAGAATTATCTCCCCCTGGAGGGGACAAAGGAGGGGGTGGCAGAGATCGGTAGATACGAGAGCCACAGAATCCCCACCTTCATCAAGTCTGCTCAGAGACAGCTCCAAGCGACAAGCTCCTGCTCGTAGGTGGCTGGTTTTATTGCTCTTTTGAAATCCATTCCAATTAGAGGGTAAGGTGGTGGCTCCTGCTGTCCCAGACAGGCAGGGCTCCAGCCCCCCAGGCTGAAGCTTAAGCATTTTATAATAATCATATTTCTTATGAAGCTTTAGTTTCAGTTCTTTCAAATTAAGTCTCAGCAATAAAGCAATCGATTCCCTTTCCCTGGAAAAACGGTGCTGGATTCCAGCTCAGACGGGAGTTACCCAACCCTCTCTGCACAACCCTCCTCTCTCAGCCTGGTGGTTGGGTGGGGCTGGGCCTGCTGGGGATGGGGAGGTGCATGCCGCAGGGAAGGGACTCAGCCTCATGCTGGAGGGAAACGTGCACAGAGGCTGCTGCTTCCACTCTGCTTCCTGGGCCCCTTCTCCAGGAAGATACTGGGTGAAGTGGACAAAGTGGGCAAGAGTCCCCTGAAGAGGGATCTGGGAATCCCAAGGCAGAGAAGCCCTGAGAGCAGGGACCTTGGAGGTCAGGAGGAAGTTGGGACAGAGAGCTCAAGAATGGCCTGGTAGCCAGGTGTGTGGGGGTGGGGACAAGTGAGTGCCAATGCAAGCTACAACTAGTGCAAATCTCACCACTCTGGGAGGCTGAGGCAGGCGAATCACAAATTTGAATCCAACCTGGGGACTTAGCAGCTTAGGGAGAACCTGTCTCAAAATTAAAAATGAAGTGCCGGGTATGTAGTTCAGTGTGCAGGCCCTGAGTTCAAGCCCCAGTGCCATAAAAGAAGTAAGAGGACATCAAGAACCTAGGGATGAACACAAGCAACATCTAATGCAATGTTGAAACAAAAAAAAATCAAAGCCATGCTGAGCGCACCATAGGCAGGCGAGGGCAGACAAGCTGCTCTCTGTCCGGCTGAGGTCCCCACATACGGGACACCAGGTGGGGGCCTTGCCCTCTGTCACCCAAGTCCCTGCAGAGTGGGCTGCAGGTTTGAAAGATGGGTGGGGACTCTGAGAAGTGGGCGAAGTCGAGACAGCGCCTTTGCCTCAGCCCCCATAACCGGGGGGCGGGCGGGCAGCAGGACAGGGAGGGCAGCAGGGGGCTGCGGGCAGAATCCGGCAGACACGGGCCGACGCACTTGAGGGCTGTGCTTTTTCTCTGAAGTAACGGAGAGCCCTAAATTTGACCCAGCTGTGCCTAGATTACATTTCTGACATCAAGAAGGATGGAGTCTGCAGTTCAAAATAGAAGTATTAGGGGAAAGGGAGAAATCAAGCAGCTGGGGAGCATTAGGGATATGTGCCCAGCAGTCAGCCATTCAATACCCACAGCACCTGTGAGAAATGAGCAGAAACTCTGTGTATTTCCCCAGGGACAGCCTGACACCCAGAGCTGTTGAGACATTCCAGGAAGGTCACACAGCCTGGAACTGGTTCAAGATTCCAACCTTAACCTCTTCTCCATGTGACATCTGTAATCACCTATGAAATGTACCCCTACCTCATAAGCCCTGGACAGAGTGCCAGGGACAGTTTGGCATGGATGGTGTGAAGAGGTGACAGCCCCAACCCTCATCCTACAGACACTAGTGTCCCACAATAGCTCGTGAGCACCTACTGTGTGCCAGGCCCTGAGTTGGAATAAGAGGCCCCAGCACTGCTCCCAGAGATGGGCACCTAGCTCAGTGCATAGTTAGCAAGGGCTCCACCAAGCACAGAGCCCAGGACAGTACCCAGAAAGTCCCGTCCCAAAGTCAGGGCTCAGTGGAGATCCACTGGTCAGGAGGCTAAGAAGACAGAGGGGAGGGGGTGACATGGGCTCTGCCAAAGCCACCAGGGTGACCAGGGGATCTGTGTCCCTGGGTGGCCCCATCAGTGACCCTTCTGCAGTCCCGGCACATCAGGGCCCCTACTGCCCAGCCCTAAGGCCAGGTGTCCCTGGGGACAGCAGCAGAGCTGTCCTCTCCGCAGGCAGTGGTCTCCAGCCCACCCTCTCAGTCCCGGAAGGGTTTTGCCCAGGCAGCTGCCTCCTCCCAAAAGCCACCAGGAAACCCCTGCGGGACACAGATGAAGCTGCCAGGCCTGCCCAGGAGCGCCTCCTGGGGCCTCATGACTGCAGGATGGGGTTGGGGGCACCATGAGCAAGAGCTGCTTCCGTGGGCCCCTCTCAGGAGAGCAGCCGGCCCTGGGTACCCTCCCTCTCCTCTGGAACCCAACCAACCAATCCACTGGCCACCACGGAGGGGCTCTCAGAGCTGGGGATGTGAGTGTGCTAATTAATGAATTAGCCATTTAATTAACATAATTAGGCCTCATTATTTTCCTTGCATCTATCGTCAATTTTCAAGCAATTAAAGCAAATGCTAGAGGAAGCTGAAGGACCTGGTTCTCACTGCTGCCACAGGAGGGAACCACGGGGCTGGCCCAACCCAGGACTCCAGCACATGCACAAGAGGGGTGAGGGTTGAAGGCTTCAGAACATGAGAACACGTGCATGCATCTCACACACACATGCACACACACACACACACACACACACACACACACACACACACACACATGCCTAAGACAAGAGTCCCAGAGTCTGAAGTGGTAAAAGTATGTGCTCATTAAAAGAGCATAGTAGGTGCTCTTTTAGAAAGCACCTACTATGTACCAGTTGTATTCACTGGGAGCCAGGACAGCAAAAAAATTGAGGGAGGTTGATTTGCTACGTCAAGATCAGCTCTGAGAGAGAGAGAGAGAGAGAGAGAGAGAGAGAGAGAGAGAGAGAGAGAGAGAGAAAGGTATCAGGCAAACAGACCTACCCCACAGACCCAGGCATTGCAGCCGTCCATCCAAGGAAAGGCGTCACCTTTCTGCAGCCTGTCTCAGTGACCCTTCTGGTTGTGCAAACATGCAGCTCACTCAGTCTGTGCCTGCTGAGTTTATCCTTAGGGTCTTACAGTCGAGTGATCCATCCGGCCCAGGAGAGACCTGCTGCCTGCCTTCACAGAAATCTGTATTCACAGAAGTCACCGCGCTCAAAAGTTGTTTAGCTACCTGGTGGCTGGTCCCCCTGTCCTCACTTGGCCTTGCACACATGGACGGACACACACACAGAGATCTGCACATGGACACACACACACACCCAGGCGAGCACATACTGATGTGCACACTGCACGTGCAGACACATCCCCCAGCCCCATAGCCAGGACAGTCCTCACATGTCCTCATTCCACGGCTGATGCAGACGAGGCAGAGCCCTGTGACCTAGCTCTGGAGACTGTCCCTACATCCTCAGTGTCTCCACAGAGAGAGCGCTTGGGTACCCTCCCAAGGGCAGACCTTTACGGACTGCGTCTCGTTTCTTCTTGCGTCTCATTTCTTCCACATTTCCACTCGGTCAGTCCATCTTCAGAAGGCCAGGTGGCTGACAGGAGCCAAGGAATGCTTGCAAGGCCAAGGTCTGTGTTCACAACCAGCCCTCCTGGGTTCGGCACTCCACACGGAGGCGTCTGCTAGCCCCCCTTGCTGTGGGCCTGATGTAGCCCCTCTGCTCCCTGAGCTGTTTCCCCCACCTCCACCCTGGAAGCAGCATCCACTGTAGAGCTACCACACACAGCCAGCACTCAGCAAGGCGGCCTAGCCCTCCCTCCCTCTGGCTTCCCCCAGAGGCAGGGTCTCTGTCCTGAGCCCATCTCCCCACTTCCCCACTGGTAGGTCTATTATTAAGCCCATGCGGAAGATGGGGGAACTGAGGCCGAGAAGCCCTACATCACATATGCAGGAGCACAGGCCACAAGTGGCTGCTCCAGAGGGGACAGGACCTACCTTCCCCAGGTCCTGTGCTACAGCGAGACTGGCCAGCCCTCTGCCTGAGATGCTGTGTTCTAGAGAGCAAGACCCATCCGAAGCAGTAAAACACAGTGCTTGGGGCTTTGAATTAAAGAAAGCTAGCCATGACTACCACAGAGGAAAAGGAGACAGAGGACCCTGGACAGAGCCCTCAGGACCAGCGCTGAGGGACAGCTCCATGGAACCCACCCAGATCACAGGAGCAGATGGTGCTGATTCCTGAGGCCTGAGGGAGGAGCGCAGTGGCAGAGACTGGCAGCCTTATCCAGGGAGGCTCAAGGTGCTCAGGACACGTTTGAGCTGAGAAACCTTTTAAAAGATCTCTGGTTGTTGGGCAAAGACCAACTGACTGAGCAAGGGAGAGAGGAGACTGTGCCCAGTTTGCAGGCGTTGCTCCAGGCCAAGCAGAAGCGAGGCGGTGGCCACAGGCTGGCAGTGGAGACATGGGATGGGCAGGGAGGGACTCACTCAGTGTGACCAGGACATGCCTGGTGCTGAATGTCCCAAGAGGCCCAGGGCCATGGAAAGGACGGCGATGCCAGGGCCTCGGATGAAGGTGACAGGGGTGTGGAGAGGGAAGGTAAAGCACCACACAGAGGTGTCAGAGGCAGGTGAACGAGCCAGAGATGCCAGAGCACTCTGAGCCCTGAGCCTGGGCCTGTTGTCCAGGAACCCAAGAACAAGGAGGACTCCTCCTAGGTGATTCCGGGGTTGCCAACCCCAGAAAAGGAACCAGACAAGAGCATA
>PVKA01003341.1:0-111223 GCA_004027165.1 Ctenomys sociabilis | reverse complement strand
TGTGCAGCTTATACTTGTAATGATCTTTCTGTCTCAGCCTCCCCACTGCTGGGATTACAGAAATGCGCTGCCACACTCTGTTCAGCACAGGGCCAGCACAGTGGGCAGTACCAGGGATCAAACCTGGGCCCTTGTGCTGGCCAGACAGGTGCTTAGATAGCTGAGCTATCTCCCCAACTCCTCTGCTTTCTTTAAGAAGCAGTTTACACACTGCAGAAAAGGAGATTTCCATCTCCTGAAAGTCTAGCCTGTTTCATTCAATTGAGGCTTTTCAGAAGATAGATACAAAGACTATTGAGGCCTAAATCCCTTGGGGAGAAGTCACAGGCTTCTTTGGTGATGCCCCAGAGGAGGACCTGTTCAGGAAGGGAAAGGAGGAAATGCTGGGATTTAAAGTGGATTCCGGATGAATCCTGCCACAGCTATAGAAAAGCCTGTCCTTGGGAACCAGGAGTTCAGACCTTGGCAGAGCAGAAGTCAGGATTCATTTATGAGCTCAGAACTAAGCCTAAGGAGATCAGTAGGCCCACATACCATTCAGCCCATAAAAAGCTGATCCTAGTAATAACAACAACCCCCAAAGAATAATAATTGTGCTGCTTCTATGTGGCGTCATTCTTTTGAAAATAATCTATGTTTATAGGCATCATTTGGGAGCAGCTATTTTCATAACTAATTTATAGTCTGACAAATTAAAGCAGCAGTTACTTAAAGAACTTTGCATTAAGAGTTCTAGTGCTTACTCAAATAATTCTGTAATATACTTCCAGCTTCACAAACAGAACCCTTGGTAGGATGTGGCCAGCCTTACCCTTGGTACCAAAAGCAGTGCAAGAGAAACTTCAGCAAGAGAGAACGCCCCAAAAAGAAACCAATAGCTATTTTAGTAGTATGTTCTGGACACAGTGCCGAGGCTTGGGCTATTCTCAGTAGCTCATTTATTCCTCATAGTCAGTCAGTTCCTATGGTGTCATTAGCAGGATTTCAGTAAGTGTTGTTGTTGTAAGACACACAGAGGCTTTATTTTTTAAACATTTTTTTTTTTGTATTTTAGGACAGGGTCTACAGGGTCTCACTATGTAGACTGGATTCATAGCGATCTGTCTGTGTTCAGCTTTCGAAGCACTGGGATAACTGGTATGCGCCACCACACCCAGTCTCAATTGCCATCTCAGTGCGCCCTGGGGTGGGGCCGCATGGCATGCAAGTGACTGTACTCGGGTCACTGTGTCTGCCTGTCTACGCAGGCACCCGCTGAACCATTTGGCTGGCCCTACACAGTGGGACATAAGGATGTGGGACATAGTAACCTCTTAATAAATGTTAACTATTATTTCAATTCTCCTTTATAGATGATGCAAGGCAAACTCAGTCTATTTTAAAGACTTCCCAGGTTGCTAAGCTAGTATCAGAGTAGGAATTTGAACTTGCCAGGCTTGTTTTAGCTAGAAGTACATACTTTTTTGAACTTCTGATACAAATCTGCATGCCATTTTGATTTCAAATATCGAAACCAGAAGTTCTATCTTAGTAATTTAAGTGATCTAGTAAGCATTTACTGGGTACCACATGGAAAGGATAACTCAATCTTCCAGAGCCTGCAAGGTAGACTTTAACAAGCTAGATTACTCTCACCTTGAATTCTGAGCTTTAATTTCCACTTCTTCTCCAACTTCCTCACATCCCCTCATGGGTTTTGGTACTCAAACTAATGTCAGTACTTCACTGATTCTGTTTAGTAATAAGTCATTAGCCTAAGTACAATTTTTCTATATATTTAATGATGATTGATTCTGCAGTGCTTCCTCCATACAGTTATGTTTGTTCTTTGGACAAGTTTTGACCTCTGACTGACCATATATATTTTAAAAATCAACATTGCTTCAAAGGTAATTTATGGAATTATCTCACATACTGTGAAGTGCAGACATTTGAGCCCTCTTTTTCAGTTTCCCCCATTAGAAGTTTGACTTTTTTCAAACAGGTGGGGGCAATCTCCTTTGGACTAATTCCAGCTCTGTTAGGGGTTCTGTGGGATGGGAATTGAAACCCTTCATGATCTCTCCCTTTCTGGACCAACCTGATTACTTCATCTTTACTGCTTCTACAGAATCCAACAAACAAAGCAAAATCAAATACACATCTCTTTTTTGTTCATACACCTTGTTTTTCAGCTCCTGGATTAAGATATAATTATTATTGATTGAAGTTAAAGTACATATGAGGACTGGGGAGATGGCTCAGTGGAATAAATGCTTCCCTGGCAAGCTCAAGGGTCTGAGTTTGATCGCTGGTTCCATGAGAAAAAAAAATTGAGCTTTTATTAATTTAGCAGGCCAGCTCATGCTAATAAATATTAAATCATAAATAAAGGACCCCTTTCCTACAAGAAAAAAATAAAGTACATATGAGACTAGGATGATTTGAAAATTAGAATGCATTTTTTGAGCTTTTATTAATTTAGTAGGCCAGTGTATGCTAATAAATATTAAATCATAAATAAAGGACACTTTTTCTACCTTAAATGTTGTGGAGATATTTCAGATGCTGATCTTCAGCTCTGTACCATCTGCTTATACTCTCACTCACATTTTTATTTTTCTATTTTGTTAAAGACACACTTAAAATTCAATGTATTTTTAAAATAGTCACAAGAAATTGCAAAAAATATACCCATCACTCAGCTTTTCCCAAAGTGCACTGTCAAAACCATGAACTTTGTTGGCTTAATAAAACTAAGTAGTAGACTCCATATTTAAGTCACATGTTACTTACTTTTGCATGATTCTCCCTCCTTTTATTAGTCTTTGTGGCTAATTCCGTGATACTTGCAATATATACATATGAGATTCTCTGACCATCACCACACAGGTCAGGGTAGAACTGCTTGTCACTGTGGTGGAGCTCCTGCCCTCCCTCTCCTAAACACTGCCAATTACTTATCTCTTCCATGTCTCTGTAACATCTTTAGATGATGTGGTACAGATGGAGGCACATGGTATCTATCACTGTACTATGAAGGGAGAATAAATTTATCCATATTTTGGGCATGCATCTCTACAAAGCAAACTATAGATCTTACTTCATTAAATTATTTTTCCACTTTGATGTTTCATTTTCATTTGAATGTGCTTTTTATTTGTTCTTCATTTCCTCAAGGGGGAAATGAAATAAATAGATTTAAATTGCTAGGAGAAGAAAGCAAATGGCCTACAAGTAAGAGCTTTCTTCTTTATAGGAAATGGTTGTGGTAAGCAGACTAATACACGCTGCCCTTATTAAAGAGCATCTCCTAATCCCAGGAACCTGTGGATATTTATGATACACAGCAATGGAGAATTAAGGCTACACACAAAATTACATTCCCTAATTAGCTGGCATTCCAACATAGAGAGTATCTTGCAAGTCCAGGTGGGCCCACACCTGGATTAACTTAGTAATTATAAGGGCCCTTACATACATAAATGAAACAGATGAAGCTTTCAGCATAAGGCTATAGGATAAGAATTGGCTGATGCTGGTTTTAAAGATGGAGGACAAGGTTGAGGGATATGTGTAGCTTCTAGGAATTGGAAAGAAGTAGGAAATTTTCCCCTACAGTCGACAGAAAGGATTCTAGCCCTAGCAACACTTCCCACCTGAGCTCAGTGAAATCAATTTTGGAGTTCTGAAACATGCAGAAGTGAATAATTATTTGACCATTAAAGTCAGTGCAGGGGCTGGGGAGACAGCTCAAGGGCACAACATGTATCTGGGGAGAATGAAGTGGGTTCAATTCCTGGTACCAAAAAATAAAAAAAATAAAAATAAAGTGTACATCTGTTGTATGCATGTGCTTTAATATAAGAAGTATGTAGCTTAACATGTAATTTTTGTGTATGTGTGTATGTGTGTTTAATTAGAGAAGTGAAATAGCTCTGGGCAATTTTAGGAAGGTAGAATAAATATGAGAGACACTGATAGAACCCAGGACAAACATCAAAAAGCAGTGTAGAAAAATATATAAAAGATGGGGAAGAGTTACTGTTTTGGCTTGTTAATGATTATCTGAAATGACATATTTTTGAAAGTTTTAGTGCACAAAGTGTAGTGGTTGATTGATCTTGTCAACTTGAGAAGTTTAGGAGCTTAACTAAATTGGCTCGGCAATTCTACACCCTAGGGTGTAGCGGATTCACCCTAAGGTGGCTCACTACTTGGATGACATAAATACTGAGGAAACACAGACGCTTCCATTCTTCACAGGAGCTCCAGCCTGCGCCTTCAGCATGGACATCCTTTCCTGGCTTCTAGTGCAGACTCCTCAGCTTTTGTCTTGGATCTTTTGGCTTTCCTGGCATACACTGATCAGCCTTCCCTTGCAGACCCAATGGGCCCCTGGTAGGCAGTTGCACAGAGCACGGCAGTGAGCTCCAGACCTTGGGCTGAATCCCTGGTCTGCAGTGTGCGGGTGCCCTCTGCACGCTCCCTCATCCAACTCTGTGGCTGACAGTTGTAAGCTAATCTTGTAATTTTTATACATCTGTACATTTTGTGTTATATATGTTTTTGTAGGAAAACCCTGACTCGTACACAGAGTTTCAATCAATAACAAAAATCTCAGCTTCAGCACTGACTTACGCTTACCCTTCTTGTCTTCTCTGTGTGCCACTCACTCCATTCTAACTTAGGTGGCTTGTAAAGAAATAAAGCTCAGGCACCAAACCTTTTCATTCACAAATATTCCAGGGCATATTCCTAAAAGCACAATTTAATACTTAAAACTAATAACCAAAACTACATCAAAAAATAAGCAATGATGTCTATTATAACACCTATTAAGTGTTCAAATGTTTACCCCTCCCTTAATTGTAATGTTCCACAGTTAATTGTCAGAATGGCACAAAATATTTTTATGTGATAACAGGTATCAGCTTTTGAGCCTCCTGACTGAAGGACTAGTGACTATTCTGTCTTGCTAGCAATTTTTATTTGTTTACTTGGTGAAACTTCATCATGCATCTTTCACCTTTCTTATCATTCTACAATGAAAACTCATTCTGTAAGAAAAGCTGAATATTGGAAGATGGGGGTTTTCTATGTCATCTACCTACAAAGTAAAATTTTTCATTGTTTTCGTACTTTCAGGAACTCCAAAGAATAAAAAAGCCTATTTAAATTAACTAAGCAGAAAGCTGAGTGTTTTGGTCCTAGAATTTTATAAGTATAATAATCTCAAAACTCACTTCCTTCAGACGTGTACCTAAGAGATACGGCAGCACACTTGAGTTTGGAGGGCCACGATACGTTTCAAAGCAATCACTCAAGTGGGATTTGAAGGAAGTAATGTCCAGCGATAGCACGGGCTGCCATGAAACTGGGGCTGTTCAGGGCCCAAAGTGTCAAAATTCTTATTTGTTTTGCTATTTTCTATTTCAGATACTATTTCTATCATAAGGATAGCCAGAAAAAATTTGGGGCCTTGCACTGAGAATCCTGTAAAAATGAGTGCTATTTTAATAAAATAACTCTGTGCCAACTGGATCTCTGTTAGTAAAAATTCTTAATCTTAGCTTCACATGATAGATTTAAAGGACTGTAGATATAGATGCAAAAAATACTGCATTTAGAGAAAAAAGAATTCTTCCTGACCTGAAAGTGAGAATTCACTTCATGGAAAACATACCCCCCCAAAATAGCAAACAATGAAAGAAAATTATAAATGTTCCATATTAATTTATCAAAGGATGAAAGAAAAAAGAGCAGAAGTTTCACAGTACATAGATAGAACAATGACTTCATATTCAGGACAAAGAATTCCTAAATATCTGTAAGAAGAACACAGTCTCCTAAACATCTACCATAGTGCTAAAACAAAACAGATGAAAATGTTAAGTGCTGGGCTGGCCAAATAGCTCAGTGGATTAAAGCATCTGCAAACAGGCACAGGGGCCAGGGGTTCAGTCTACGGGGCTGCTGTGCTGGCCCTGTCCCCTGGGTACACTAAGACAGCAATTGAGACTGGGCATGGTGGAACATGCCTGTAATCCCAGCTCTTGGGGGGCTGTAAACAAGTGGATCACTATGAGTCTGATCTAGTAGTGAGAGCCTGAACACCCTGTATATGACTTCCCTAAAATACAAAAAAGAAAGAAAGAAAGAAAGAAAGAAAGAAAGAAAGAAAGAAAGAAAGAAAGAATATGTTAAGTGTTGAATACAGAACAAATGAAGCACTCAGAAGTTGCCAGCAGCGATGTCAAATTGGTACAGTTGGAAAATTAGTTGATAGTAGCTAGCCACTGTGATATAGCATTGAGTGTGTTCATGGACACTGTCTACCCACCAAATAAAAATGTTCTAAATAGAGAGGCACACATTTGATTACTAAAACACATTCATTAGAATGCTCTAAGTGGAAATCTCACACAGCAGTAGAATGGCTAAATAAACTGTAGTATGTGAATATGATAGGATGATCATTAGGGCAATGAGAATGGATATCTTACCACCCTGTAAGTACAAATGAATCTTGTAAGCATAATATTATGTGAGGAGAGCCAGACACGACTGTGTGACTATGTTTATGTAAAAGCAGAATGGGAGCTTTGGCAGCTGGGCTGTGGCTTGGTGTACAGAGCATGCTCAGCACGCGAAGGGCCCTATACTCGATTCCCAGCATGACCCTAGAAGAGAGAAAGGAGAGATCAGAGCTCCAGGAGTGGGTAATTGTGGTGGCTAGAAGGTGGAGTGAGGAGCTCCACAGTGCGCATGGCTGCTAGCACTCTGTTTCTTGGGGTGGTTTCTCATGAGACAGGTAGGTTCTATCTTTAGAATTCATCAAGGAATATACTTACACTCATGCTTTTCTGCACTTATATTAGTACCTAACCAAAAAAGCACTAAAAGACTATTTGCCAGCATTCATGCTTGGTGTGATTATTTGCAATCGTTCCTTTTAGAATAATCCTTTTCTTGACTTTGTGGTGTTGTGGACCACCAAGCATCAGTGGCCGTCTTAGATGGAAACCTTGATTTGTGCTAAATTCCTGGATGTTACTTGTATGCTAGGAACATATCAAGGGTAGACTAAGTTTAAGTATTTCCTTTACTCTCTTAATTTGTATTTGAAAATTTCCAGGAAACAGGTCTCTTTTCTGAAAACCCATACATTATTTTCATCTAGTTGAATTACTTGTCCCTTGTTTTACACTTCCACAGCACTTTGTCCTTGTGCTTCTGCTGTAGTACGTTTCCATTACTTATGAACAGCAGAATCCACTGGGTAAAGGGACAGGGGAAGGAGATTGTGACACAGCTATAGGCCCATAATACAAAACACAAATTCATTTTCATTCTCTGAAAATGCCTCTAAACTGTTCCTGATCTCCATGAAGGATCATGCTTTAGTACAACAAGAGTACAACTTCAAGTAGCCTTAGACTGGATTAGAAATAAAGCATGTGAAGGAAAGATATGGACTGACCTAAAAAGATTTTGGAAGAATGCTCTGGAATTGAACATTGTGCTGAGCAACTTTTTCACAGTTTGTTACTATCCATCCATTCAATACGTACCCAAATAATAGCCTTGTTAAAAGAAAAGCCAATTTAGTTATTCTATGTGAAATGAATCAAACTAAGCTTTTTTTTTTTTTTTTTTTTTTGTATTTTAGGATAGGGTCTATAGGTTGTACAGGGTCTCACTGTGTAGATTGAACTCATAGTAATCCTCCTGTTTACAGCCTTCCAAGTGCTGGGATTATAGATGCACGCCACCAAGCCCAGTCTCATTTGCCATCTCAGTGCACCCTGGGTGCAGGGCTTGCACAGCAGGCCAGGGGATTGAACGCCCAGCCCCTGTGTCTGCCTAAGCAGGTACTTTAATCTGCTGAGCTATTTGGCTGGCCCTCAAAATAAGCATTTTGAAAAGCTTCAACAGAAAATCTTTACTTTCTCATTCTTTTATACATTCTGTCCCTCTAGAATTCTTTACTGTCAAATGCTGGCTAGATGCAAGGGTTTACTATAATATCTTTTTTTTTTTTTTTTTTTTAACTTTTTGAGACAGGGTTTTGCTATGCGGTCCAGGCTGGTCTTGAGCTCACTTTGTAGCTCAGGTTGGTCTTGAACTTACAACAATCCACCTGCCTCAGGCTCCTAGGTGCTGGAATTACAGGAATGCGCCCATGCCCGACTATAATATCTAAATGATAATACTTTTTTTACACTTTGCCTAACTTACAGAGGGAACATAACTGAATGAATGACTACTTCATTGAATGACTTCAATGAATGACTACTAAAATTTAACTAAATCTAACCAAATAAATGTTTTTTCTGTTTTCCAAATATACAAAAATGCAGATAAGACCTTTAAATTATTTTCTAGAACAAAACTTTCAAAATTTTAAGTGATTTCAAAATTCAAATTTAAGTTGCCTTTGATTTCCAAGGCTTTAGTGGTTACAGCATGTATTTTATAATAGTGGGTCCAAGTAATATCCACAAAAGTATGATCTTAGGTTCTTTACTTAAACACACTGTGTCTCCTTAAAATGGTAGTACAATGTCTTTCTTTGAAAAAAGTTATGAAGCAAGTTGGACTGATGCCATGGAGATGTCCAATAATGGTTAATTGGAAGAAGAAGCAAGGACAACCCTCAGGCCACTCAAAGCTACGCACCGCTTCACCTCGTGTCTAACACCTATGACTCGCCACCATCACCACCATCCCCCAGAGACAGGCTGCAGGGATGCTAAAGGTGATAAAGCCAAGGTGAAGGATGAACCACAGAGAAGATCTGCAAGGGTGTCTGCTAAACCAACTCCTCCAAAGCCAGAGCCCAAGCCGAAAAAGGCCCCTGCAGAGAAGGGAGAGAAGGTACTGAAAGGGAAAAGGGAAAAGCTGGGGCCAGCAGGATGGGAATAACTCTGTGGAATATGGAGATGCCAAAACAGACCAGGCACAAAGAACTGAAGGTGCTGGGGATGCCAAGTGAAGTGCGTGCAGTTTTGATAACTGTGTACTTCTGGTGACTGTACAGTTGAAATACTATTTTTTATCAAGTTTTATAACAATGCAGAATTTCATTTTCCTTTTTTTTTTAAGCTTCGTTGTTAGCACACAGAATACTTCATTGTTGTTTTGGGGGAAAGGAGCATATGTCAGTAGTACCATGTCTCCAAAGCTGGATTGGTGTGGGGAAGGCACTTTCCCTTATGGTCCTGAGAGGCTTCCTCCTGGCTCCCCGGAGGAGGGATCCTGATGTTGACACACGTGGCCACCTTGGCATAAATGCCTTGTGGTACAGGACAGCTCCCAGTTCATTTTATGTCCTCCTTCCTCTTCTATCAGCACAGGCTTAACTCCCTTAAGTCTAGAAACCCATTGGGATCTGATTCCCAAAAGTGATGTTCCCAGTGTGTCAGGCAACCTGGACTTGCTGGTAACGTTGATGATGGTGTCTCACAAGAGCACTGATTTCTTTTCCTAGATTATGGATCTTCAGATTGATAATTCTGCCATTTTTATTTCCTGAAAGTCAGGATTGGCTTGTGAGAAGTTGTTAAACAACATGCTCAATGTGAAATGTCAGTCCTCACCCTAAACTTTCCCTGCTTCAGAGCCTTAAATGAAGAGCTCATTGGGTTTAATGGTGGCTTTCTGATTCTTGGTAGTCCATCCAAGAAGGGAGTTTGAAAGCTGTTGTATACTGCTAACGACCATGTGCCCATGTCCTGTCTGAAATACCACGATTGTTTATGAAAAGTATAAAGCTGGATACAGTTTGAAAAAAATAAGCTTAAGTGTTAATAATTAGTTACCTCAAACTAAGAACTTTGAGAAGTCATTGTTCACTAGACAATGAGGAATAAGAAAAAAAATTGGTAATAACATTCTGGATTTAAAGCTCATGATGCATCAATATCTGCTATATTCCTCTTTATTGAAAGCATACTTTATCTTAACCCTTAACAGGCCTCAACTGTCCAATATTGTCAGATAATCAACTTCAGTAAAATCAACATAATGACATGGACATTTTTGCCCTGAAAACAGAGTAACTGCTGTAGTTAAACATTAAAGATAGAGGGTTGCCCCACAACCCTCTAAATATACATTTTTTATTCCAAAACATAAAATATAGGAAGTTGTATATTTTCATTTTTTTCATCAAGATGTTCTACTGTTTAGTCATTGACTTTACAGCTCAACATGTAATTTATAATACTTTTGTTATTGAAGAAAAATTTATTTTCAAATTTATTAGCTGTATTGTTCCTTTTTAACTGAAATACATATCTGCTAATGTCTTGGATGGATTTTCATAGTGGCACAAATCATTAATAGGAAGAACAGGAAGTTTTAATGATTAAGATATAAGTCATGAAGGCCTGGCCAAATAGCTCAGTGGATTAAAAAGCCTGCAAGCAGGCACAGGGGCCAGGGGTTTGATCCCCAGGCCTGCTGTGCTGGCCCCGCCCCCTGGGGTGAGCTGAGACAGCAATTGAGACTGGGTGTGGTGGTGCACACCCGTAATCCCTGCTTTTTGGAGACTGTAAACAGGTCACTTGTACACTTGGCCATCTAATAGATGCCTAAAGCTTATTTAATGAAGCAATAATGAATCCCTGATCTCATAACCTTCTCATCACTACGGAGTCCAATCTAGTAGTGAGACCCTGAACACCTTGTAGACCCTTCCCTAAAAAAAAAAAAAAAAGTCATGAAACTTTGTGTGAGGTATGTGTGGGAAAAAGGAAAGATGTCAACATGATCTCTTGCTCTCTTCATCTCTGTTTATTCATCTGTGTATTTATGTTTTAATCTCATCAGCTCAGTCCTACGGGGAGACTAGCAATTCTCAAAGCAATTCTCCTTCTCTGTCACTCATTCTGCTCTTTTACTAAGTAACTCCCCACTAGCCTAGAATCCTTCTTTAATTCTCTCCCCCTTCCAGCTATTTCACTCCATCTATTTATTCTCTTTTACTATGAAGCCCACTGAGTTAGCCATCCTGTCTTTGATTTTATTCCTTCCCCTCTCTCTTGCATCCACTCCAAATAGGTTTTTATTTTTACTGATGGCCAATTTTCAAACCTTCTTCCTCTCAACTGACCAACACTATTTGATATGTGAATGTCTTTCAAATTGCTTTTTAAAATTTTTTTTCAAAAATTTATTTTATTTTATTTTCAAGAGTAAAAACAAAAGCAAAGATGAATAGCAGATACAAAGACAGAAAGATGGTAACATACAACAATATATTTCACAGAATTTTCAAAATAAGAAAAGCAAATTAACAATGGCTGTTACATTACTTATTTTTATTGTCAGATCTGTTGCTCAGATTCAGATATAGTTATGCAAGTTTGGACAAATAATTGAATATTAATGCTTGCTTTCATTACACCTTAATGTTCAATTCTCTTTACTATTTCTCTCAGATGCTGGCCCATGAAAACCTCCCAGTTGTCCTTCTACCTCTTTGGATAGCCTTTTTTTTTTTTTTTTAAACTGTCTTATTGGATTCTACCATTTTGCAGACTTCTAATGATGAAGAGTTTCTGAGTTCCCTTTGAAGTTTTCCTCTAATTAAACTCTACCCTTGATGAGCTCACCCAATTTTGTGCCTTTACCTATACGCTAATGACTCCATATTTACATCTCTAGTCTAAGCGTTTTGAATTCTTAAGAAAGTCCCTAACTGCTTGTACACTTGGCCATCTAGTAGATGCCTAAAGCTTACTTACTGAAGCAATAATGAGTCCCTGATTTTCTCATAACCTGCTTCTCCTTCACTCTTCTCCATCTTGGTTCTTGAGAACTCTTTTGTACTTCTCCTCTCCATATTCTCTCATCATGACTGTTGGCTTTCTCTCATGCCCCACATTCTCTTTGTCAGCAAGTATAGACTTGACTTCCAGTGGATCAACAACTGGACCCCTTGTCACCAGCTCCACTGTATCACTATGTCTGTTGCCTGGATTATCCTACTAGCTCTCTGTTTCATCATTTCCACTCAAGCCACTCATGGGTCTATCAATGCAACAATCAGAGTGACCTTATTAAAATTTAAATCAAATAGCATCACCGGCTTGATAACTCTCCACTGGCTCTCTTATTCATGAGTGATACTCAGAGTCTTTACCATACCTACCAAGTCTTCTTTTCTTTCATTTCTGACTTTCTTCGCTATCATTCTTCCCTTGCTGCCTCCTGTATCCATATTGGCCTCCTTGATATTTCTTAACAGAGAATCCAAACAGAAAAGGGACCATGAGTTTGTTCTTACTTCAGAGACTTAGAACTTGTACTTTCTTCTGCTGGTGAAGCACTTCCTCTGGCCTGCTACATGGTTGATTCCTTACCTGTCACATTCTTCCTTTTCCTAACCTAACCTTAACTGTCTCAGGCGATCTCCCTGAACTCCTATTTCAGTGGTTCTTCCCACAGCCTTTCCATTCACTACCCTTGCATTGTCCCATTTACTTCTGTCCCCACTGTGACAATATGATGCATAGTATAACATATTTATTTTTGGTCAAGCAATGGCTGTGACTCTTTCATGTGGTTGACACTGACAAAGGATCTGCAAACTGCGGTACAGGGTTATAGTATAAATCCTGAGGATACCTGACTGACTTTATCAGATACAAAAGTTACATTTCTTATTATTTAGGTCTTGCTTTATCTTGTTCTTAATCATCCAGCAGAAAAGTATAATAAGGAGGTATGAAAAGTGAAGCCATATTAATATGTTTACCTGTGAAAGGCTCAAGTCAACAACTTCTGGCATTGCCAGTCCTGTGAATAACCCACTACTATTATATACTACTGGACTATATTGGATTGTTTTGGTGAATTAATAAACTTACAATATTTAAGTGGCAATGGAATGCCCATCTCTAACAAAATTAAACAAAAAAAAGAGATACTAAGGAAGGACCACTTTTGTCTCTGTTTATTCAAAATAGTTAGGATAGATATACAGCTACTTTCTCTGAATTCAGTGAGAAGAAAGGTTTGTACTAATAGTATTTGGGCAGGATCTCATGTTTGCATCTTATACTATGAATAACCACTGGGAAAACAACTATATGCAATGCATTGATTATTGTAACTATCCCAATAATCAGTTTTGAAACTGTCTCATTGCTATTTGTTTCTCAGTAAAATTACTAAAAATAAATAAATAAATAAAACAAAAAAATAACATATTTATTTTCTCTATTTGCTTCTCTCCAATTGAGCATAAGTTCTGTGACCAAAGACAGGTGGTCTGTTTCAGTCATAATAATATTTAGCACCTAATAGGTACCAATAAACATTTACTGAATGAAAGAGGTTCTGTAACATTTCAGCTTTTCTCACTAGACTTTAGATACCATTAGGTCAAGTACCATGTCATACTCATCCTTTTACTTTCAGTGTTCAATACAGAATCTGGCGAAGGCTAGATATTGATATTTGATGACATGAACTGTTGACGAAGAACATATTCTACAATTTTTGAGAGCATCCCAAGATGGGCAGAAGGATGACCAGGATTATATAGATGATATGGAGGAAAGAGAGTAAAAACTCGCTTAACCAGAAAAAAAATTCAGATACTAAATTTTGCATTATAAAATGTGGATAGAATTTGGAAACAGATATGGGGGAGGTCCTGGATTTTTACTATCAAGAGAGTAGGAATGAGGAAATGAATTGACTCATCTGGGACTATCTGAGGCCTTCAACACTGCTGCCTCTTTAAGGAAGCACTAACATTTACAGAATATTTATTATGTGATGGACTTTTTAATGCAATTTGCAGTGGCTTCTCACTGGCCTTCCTGGCTCATTACCCTTGGCAGCAGCCTGAACAGTTGAGTTCCTCTATGTGGTGTCATGTTATTGTGTAGGAAGAGAGCCATAGTAGTCGACTTTTTTTTTTTTTTTTTGTCTTGTACTCCCTCTTTCTCTTTGCATTTAATGGAAAAGTAGTTGTAAAGTAGAATGGTTGCCTTGGGAGTATAAGTGACTATGTAGATTTCAGGAAATTATTTTAAGCAGGGCCATATGACAGAGGCCATTTTAAATGGCTAAACCAGCTCCTCAAATGGCTCCTTTGGTAGTAATATCATAACTAAACACAAAATAACGATAAACATGAAATTTAGACTATTGGTTACTATGGGCATTTAAAGGGCTTTCTAGGGTGTTGCGGACATTTAATTTCTTAAAGTGGATGGCAACAAACATTCATTTTATTGTTTGTAATGCATTCTATATTGTATATTGTTTTAAAATAAAACTGATTCTCTGGACTAAGCCTCTTCTCAAACAAAGAAAGGTCTTTAATCTACATTAGACTTAGACTCATGAAAGTCATATCAATATGTAAAAATAGTTTTGTGATGAAAATAATTGCAAGCACTTCAAGTCTTTTTGTGGAAAGCACTTATATAAAGGTCATTCAACAATAGAAACTAAAATACTTTCTTCCTGTTAGGATTAAATGGAGATCTGTTTTGTTTGTTTGTTTATAGGTAATTCATTTTAAACACAAAATGTTCTTCTTTTAGTTCCAACATGAATGGAATTCAAGCCAAGAAAGAACAAGTGTATTTAACTCAAAAGTGTCTAGTGACGATATTCAGGTTCTAACCAGTAAATGCAGCTATAATACAGTAAAAATGCACTCAGATCCAAATTAGGAATGCCATTAACGTGGAAGAAAAAGATGAAGTTTTTGGCCTTTGCTCTGCTTCAAAACTCTGGACTCTCATAGGTTGGGTGAGGCATTTGGCCTGGGACAGATGTGAAAGAGGGGCTAAATATGCTGTGATGGAAGTGGTTGGATCCTGGGACAGAGAAAAAGAAGATCAATAGTTAGGCATGCTCAGAGGACACCACATGCTGCACTGGCCCTGAAAAGTAGGTATTAATTAAAGAGGACTCCATACTAGTGACAAAGCTGCACACCAACATCACTGCATAAGCTTTAACATAAACAAACACAAGAAGACAAGGCAACAAGATCCCTCTAAAAATTCCCAAGTCCCTCAAGCTAATCTCTGGAGCATCGAAGGGGAGGAAATCAAAAGCTATGCAATGGAATTATCTGAAATATCAGAGGAGATAGAAAAACATATCAATAAGGCCTTTGGCAAGCTCAGAGATGATATAAATGGACAGTCAATAGTCTAAGTAACAAAATGATCAGTGGCACCCAGAAGACACTGATAGAAGCTAACAGAGTTAAACAAAACCATGCAAAATATGATCAGTACAGAAAATAGTTGAGTCCATAAAAAGGCTTCAGAACAAAATTCAAGAGATTAGAAATTCCACCGAACATGTGGGCAGCAGGACTGACTGGTGAGAGGACACAGCCAGCACAGGAAGACAAAGCTGCTTTCAGTGATCTCTAAATAGGTGATATCTGAATTTAAAAATCACATGAAAAATACAACAGCTCCTAAATGATGTAGACTAAGATTGACTGGAATTAGTGAAAAATCTGTAGACAGCACAAATGGCATAGAAAACATGTTTTCTTAGATAATAGAAGACTTCCCAAATAGGGGAAATCATTGCTAAAATTTAAAATCTACTAGTTAAAAAACTTCAAAAGAACCAGATGAAATTAATTTTAAAGCTGCTTTGTAGTAGTATATATACTACCAATATATCCCAAGTACATTTCAGCAGCTAACTAATATAAAGAGCAAGATATTTTATGCTCATCTCAGAGCCAGTGTTTGAAGTATGGTGTCCATTGTACTCCAGGTTGGTACTGGCCACATGTCAGGTGCTCAGGCCACATGGGGTTGCAGTCGTCCTGCTGGACCCTGTAAGATTTCAGATTAACCATGAGGTGTGGCTGCCATATGCTGCCATATGGGTTGAAAAGGGACTGGAGCCCCTGCTTCCCTGTCTCCTGCCATCATGTACTACTACTGAGAATCATTTTTCCCTTTGATTTGACAGCCACAGAATGAGGATCTACAGACTGAATAGCCCCAGTGCCTGGGCCTTGTGAGCACATGCCATTTACAGAGTTTGTGGAGTCCACTGAGTCTGTTAACATAGTAAATTACACAATAGGACACATACTTTTGGGGGAAGGCCTAAATTATAAACAGGAAGCAAATAACAGAGCAGGTGAGGGACACACTCAAAATTCAGTTACCTTTAGAGAAGAATTAGAAACTGGCATCTAAGAAGACTGTAGATTACTGGAGGAAGATAAGGGTACAGATGTTGTCAGAGTTACTGGGAGCTGCAGATAAAGTCACAAGTGTAGGGAGAAGCTGAAGGGGACACAGGCAACCAAATCTCCTATCCTTTTCTTGACAAATAATAATCTCTAAAGGTCCAGTGGTTTGGGGGAGTCCGATGATAGTAAACCAATTCAATAATTCTTCACAGCAGTGTGTGTTTGGGGAAGGACATTGCAGGATTATATAAAAGTGGGAGTAGATAATGAAAAGTGTAGTGGTTAGTTTTGCACAAGCTCTGTGAGCAAAAGAACAACAAGGGAAATGAAATGGATGACTGGCAGGAGAAAAGGAAGTAGAATTCTGAGGGCCTCTTGGTGGCCATGAACTTATAGGAACGCAGAGATAAACCTATACATCATATGCATTGCTATTTAGATTCTCATGGACCAGGACAATTAAGAGGAGAAATAAATACCTGTCTGGCAGGGTAGACCAAAGAGACTATTTTAAGATACCAGAATTATTTGGTCATTGGGGGGCTTCCAAGTGTAACCCAGGTGATGAATCAGAATTCTGAATGCACCGTGGTGTTAATTCAAAAAAGTGTGTGTTTTGCTAAAGCATAGGACTAAGGGCTCTTCTTGTACCTGGGCTGTGTGGTGGCCAGGACATTATCTGAGCCTCAGTTTCTTCACCTGTAAAACCTGGCAGCATTTACCCCCAGGGACCATTTTGGCTTTAAGTGGGTATAATTTTTTTTTTTTTTAATATATTTGGTACAGGGTCTCACTATGCAGCTCAGACTCATTGTGATGCTCCTATTTTCAGTCTCCTCAATCCTGGGATTACAGGCTTGTCCACCTTGCAGGGACTTGGTGGCCAGCTCAGCCTGCCCGGGGCCAGGGCCAGTGCAGCGTGTGGTGCTGGGATCAAACCCTGGTCCCTGCGCTGCCTAATCAGGTACTTAGTCCACTGAGCTATGTTGCTGGCCCCAAATGGCTACAATTTTGATTTAGCTCTTACCCTTTTCTACTAAAATCCTCTACAATGGTACCCTTTTATCTGCAGAGGATGCATCCTAAGACTCTTAGTAGATGGCTGGTCAAGTCCAGTGCAAGTCAAGCTTTGCTAGAGAGACCACTGAAGCTCAGAACACATAACAACTACAACTGAACATGAATTTCATATACAACGCTGACACTTTACAACTGAATATGAGTTTCCTTGTGACAGCTCTTACATTGTCATACTGTAGGTCAGAAGATTTACCAAATACTGTGGTTTTCAGGTGAACTTTGACTTTTCAGGAGATCATACATTTCTTCTTCACTAGGTGAGTTCTTTGAAGATTAGCAAGGACATTTTATAAAATGTCTGTGAACTATCTTTTTTAAGTTAGAGAACACTCATTTATGTATAAAAATAACATCTCAGATTAAAAGTCTTTATATCTTACTTCCAAAGTAAAAGGATAATGGAATCCTCCATACCTAGTGATATTTTAGTGTTCTCTCTGCACTCAGCACACGTGAACAATATACCAGTTATGGCTGAAATCTCCTACTCGCTCCAACCATTGCACTCTAACATAAGGGGCAAAAGCATTTATCTTTGTTCCTGTTGTAACAATCCATACTGGTCATTGCCTTCTGTTTTTTTCTACTGCTTACAGCAGTAACGGAAGTTCACAAGAATAGCTTCCAAAAATCTTTGGCCAGAACTAAAGGAAGTGAGTATATTCATGGGCGAAAGGATGATTCAACCTCTGAGTGCTTAATTCTTGGTAACCCTTCTGAAATTGTTGAAAAGAGTGCCAAGAAGTTGTAATTACCGTGGTGCTCCCTGGGAGGTGGAAATCTGCCAGAACTCATTGGATTTCCACCAGCAATTCATTTCAAATAAGTCATCAAAGGAAATGAGCATCTATTTTGGTCATTTACAGGAAGCATCTCACACCCCTATAACATCCACCTGTGTGCCTGATACAAGGTTATATAAAATTATGCTTCTTATTGGCATTTTAAAATTCAGGTTTCAACATACACTAAGTATAATAAAATGCAACATAACATGTCCTGAAAGAGTTATCACAAAGAGAGGCTAACATTTGGTCTCAGAATAAGAATGGTAAACCATTCTGCTCACAAAAATCTGCCAGACTGCACAGAGAAACGAGAACTTAATCTCCTGTAAGAATACACACCAGTGTTCGAAATATTTATCAGATACCATATTTTTCCACTGAACCAAGACTATCCGTGGGGGAGACCCATCACTCTCAGGGAAGTGGGGGGACTGCTTTTGCAATCAGAGCAGCTTCCAAGGCCCTCCTGCCAAAAGTGGTGTGGAGCGACTCAGCATCAATGTGGAAACTCCGTTGGGAGCTGAGTGGGCAGTTATGAGTCATCGCTTGCCTTTTGAATGTAATGCTACTGATCTCCTTGGACCGTTGCTTGAAAAATCATACTTTGCGTTTTTGTAAGGAATATTCTTGACGGCATCAGACGGCCCCGGGGTGGAATCGGGCCCTGGTGAGTTGTGTGCTTTGCAAATAGATTTGCTCCAAAACTATTTGCAGATAACGTCTTGACTCCACATACCTGACAGTGAAGGCTGCCATAGGCAGAGGCCAGCTATGCTGAAAACAGCACAAGTACTGCACACTGGCATTGAAAACAACAACAGCAACAAAATTAGTTTTAACCCCTTCATAGTCCACTTGAAGGAGCACAATTATCCTGTTTTGTTATGGACAGATAAGCAAATCTAGGAAAATTAACCTACAGCCCAAAGTAAGCACGCTTTTCCCTTTTCATATGGCTGTTTCCATTTATTTGGGCAGAGCTGGTGCTTTAATATTTTAATAGCTGGAATCTCACAGTCTTCCCACATTTATCACTAACTTTCCACACTGCTTCAGAGTTGCACAGATATCCGGAGATAGCCATTGAAGTTGACTAATGTATTTTATCAGCAACTGGAGATGGCAATCATTCTGTTACAAGATCAAAAGCGAATGAGCTGTTTCAATCAAACTTGTCCTTACAGGCAGCTACTGCTGCAAAGGCATTATTGAGCTTTGCCATATAAATAAATAGCTCCTGTTGCTGGTAAATGATCAAGCTGATGGGTCTCTGAGTACAGATCTTTAACGCTGAGATTTATCTTATATGCTGCATAGTGGATGGAACTGAGCATGCTTACTTCATAGAAATGCCTGTTGTTGCAGAAAATTTTGTAGTCTTTTATGTGAAGAAAGAAGTTGCATTTGTTTTTGTTGTGTGATCTCTAAGTAGAGAATATAATCCATAGGTAGGAGCCAGATGGGAACAGTTTTCCTACAAACTCAGATTATTTTGTTTTCCAGCCTATGAATGACTGTGGTCTCAAAGAATATACGCACTTCTGGAGATGCTCGAGCGGATGCTCAGTGGCCCAGCGTCAGCACTATAGCCATTCTCTTAGACTATAAGGATCATGTTTTTTTTGTCCTCAAATTTTTTATTTCATTTTATTTTTTGGCACAGGGTCTTATTACACAGCTTGGTCTCATAGTGCTCCTTCTGTCTCAGCCTCCCAGTGCTGGGATTCCAGACATGAGCCAACTTGCCCGGTTTTGAGGCCAGCAAGGCCGGAGCTTCAGGGCTGGCACAGCATGTGGTATCGAGGAGTGAACCTGGATCCTTGAGCTTGCCAGGCAGGCGCTTAGACCACTGAGCTAGCTCCCTGGCCAATTTTTTTATTTTAAAGAGAATAAAACAATACAATAAAAATGATACAAAATTTCAAAACATGATAGGAAATTAACAATATTGGTGTATTGCATATTGTTATCTTCAAAGTAGTTGTTCATATTACCAAATAAAGGCAGATTATCAAATAATAAAATAACTAACCATTAACTATTCATTTCAATAAGCCAACAGAAATTACTCACGATCATAGCTATTTTGTGAAGGATCATTTTAAAAAATGAGGATGTTTGTAGGAATACAGGCTGCTATTTTTTACTTCTGCTAGTTAGTCAATTGCCACTTATTACCATCAGTTAATAAAAGAAAATATATAAAAACAGAAAAGAAATATTGTAAGAGTGAAGGATAATTCTTGTATATTAAGTAAATCTAGCTTTATAAATATATAGCACTTATGTAAGTTGAGTCATACGACATACCAATACTATATATTCTATATTGATGTGCACATACATACATGTGCTCTGATAAAAAAACTTTCTACTTTTATGAGCAGATATCTCTGGATATGAGAAGAAGATTGGGAAAGGAGAGGTATTTAGAAAAGTCATTTATGATACCCAGAGTATTTAATTTCTTAATGTAAAAATGGTAACAGAAGTATGTTTATAAAGTGTTCAAGTTTGCCAATTTTGTATGCAAGAAGCACATATGTTTGTCACACCATTCTTTTGTATTTTCATGGGTTCAGAATAACTGCCTGTTCCTCTCACCCCAGACAAAGCAAAACACTAAGCTTTATTACACACCTTTATTTTTCTCATCTCAGCACTCACCAGCCCAGTGCTGCAGACTCACAGGCTGTTATCTGAGAAACAGGGAACCCACCACGCACAGGTTGCATCTTACGAGCATACTGGGAACCATGCCTCAAGTGTAAGATTGAAGAAAAGATGTAGGTCCTCTGGGATTGTACAATTCTGAATTTTAGCAAGTATCCTACAGATTCGCTCTTCTGAAACCAGAGAAAAAAGCTCTTATGTGAGAAGACTTTGGTCATCTTGCCGATAGTCTGCTGGGACTCCGAGAACATCTTCAGATATGATTGAGATGAAGAGTTTCTGCCATTTTAAACCTAAAGTACTGCATTTGTCATTTGCCTTCATAGAACTCACATCTGAAAATTGTAGCCATAAAAGTATCCCTATTACTAGTATTATTGTCGTTATTATTTTTCATGTATTTGGTACAGGGTCTTACTACACAGCTTGGACTCATAGTGATCCTCCTGCTTTCCATCTCCCCAGCGCTGGGATTATAGGCACGCACCACCACACCCAGACTCACTGGCCTACCCAGTGTGCCCCGGGGACCAGGGTGGCATGTGGGACCAGGGATCGAACCCCGGTCCCTGTGCTTGCCTAAGCAGGTGCTTAGTCAGCTGAGCGATCTTGCCAGCTCAAAAGTATCCTTACTAAACAAGTCATGACATACAGCACAGTTGTCACATATTTAATTTAAAAATGACTTTAATTAAATGAAGCCAGCCCTGGCCATGCCTTGAAATGAGATGAAGATATGCCTAGCAGCAAAGATACTGGCTGTACAAGTAAGGCTTTAATTTGATTCTATTACTTCAGAGAAATTACAAACCATGAGTTTTTTTTTTTTTTTTTTATAGTTTTCATCATTTTATGTGTATTTTTCCTTGTGTTTATCCAAGGCAAAGTTCAGTCATTTTTCATGGGTGAGTAGATGAGTACTTATAATCTATTTTATTTCTTGATTTTTTTCCCATTTACTCTTTTTGTCTAACCCAGCCATTGGTTTCTAACCCAGAGTTTGGGGGTATCTCACGAGACTAAAGACAATATTTTTTGAAACTTCAGAAAGCTTAAACAAACATCATGAAAAAAGTCTAATTCCTTTACTTTTGGCTAGAATTATATCAACAAAGTTCACAATGATTGTCCTATGCATACTATATTTATCAACTGGGAGCTACTAAAACCTTTGATTTATTTTTTAAAGGACTGAGTGGGCAAGAGAGATGGCTCAGTGGAATAAGTGCTTCCCTTGCAACCACAAGGTGCATGCTTACAAGGCAACTGAGACTGGACGTGGTGGCAGGCACCTGCAATCTAAGCATTTGGGAGGCTGTAAACAGGAGAATCACTATGAGTCTGATGTAGTAGTGAGACTCTAAATACCCTGTAGACCGTTCCCTAAAATACAGAAAAAAAAGAAAATAAAAATATGAATTTTATATTATTTGTTGTATTGCATAGTGTTGACTTCAAATTAGTTGTTCATACCATCAGACACACATGCAAAATGGTAAGAAGAAAGAAAAAAAGAAACGTGAGAAATTAAGAAGAGAAAAAGGTCAAATAATTGAAAAAAGACAAAATAAATTAAGCATCAGCTGCTCCTTACCATAGACCAGCAGAAATCCACAGTAGAGTTGTCCAAACTCTCCTGTTTATATTCATGGATATATCTCTTTTGCCCACTCCCTCTCCTGTCCTTCTGCTCAACTTAATAATGCCTTGCTTTTGAACAGGTTCATTCCCTTTTCCAAGTATCTACTGTATCCTTCAAATTTTATTTTCTCTTCCAGGTTCTCACACCAAGAAGACAATACAATGTTTGCACATGCGGATCTATTTATTTCTCTTGAGTATGTTCTCTAGTTGCATCCATTTACCAACAAAGCCTCAAATTTATCCTTTTTTTATAGCAGAATAACACTGCATTGTGTAAAAATACTACATATTCTGGGAATTTGAGTTGTTTCCAATATTATTTATAACAAATTGTTTTGCTATAAAAATGGGTGCACATTACTTTAGCAATAAGTTTTCAGTTGTTTTGATAAAATACTCAGGAGGGCAGTAGCTGGATTGAATGGGATTTCCAATCTTAGCTTTTCGAGGAATCTCCACACTGATTTCCACAGTGGTTGTACCAGTCTCCACTCCCACCAACAGTGAAGAAGGGTTCATTTTCCCCACAGCCTCTCCAGCATTTGTTATTGGCTGACTTCTTGATGTTAGCCATTCTTTGTGGGTTGAAATGGAATTTTAGTGTTGTCTTAATTTATGTTTCTTGAATGACCAATGATGCTCAATACTTTTTTCATATGTTTACTTGCCATTTCTATTTTTTCCTCTGAGAAGTGTATATTCATTTCAGATGCCCATTTTTGGATTTTGGGTCTTTGAATTTTGGGTGTCTGACTTCTAAAAATTCTTTATATGTTCTAGATAGAAGAACACTGGGATACTCACTAGTTTTTAATGTGTTTTAACTGTAAGTTTTAAGATACTAGAGGAAACTCAGTATTAATAAGTTGTCAATGATTACTATGTTTAATTTTTATTAAATTTTTAATTTGCCCCCCTAGCAAAATACTATGAGACCCACATAGTCAAACAGTGAGCAGAGCATTTCATTTGGAAATTAGAAATAAGAAAGGGAAACAAAAGGTGAGAAGTGTCTAGATTCTTTTTACGTTATTCTGTTGGACACAAGTATTTATAACCCTGGACACTTACCAAAACTGAAATGAAGAATGACTATTCTATGGATGGGAAGAGGTGAGAAAAACAAATCCGTCTAAATCACAAATGCACTATAAAGCTGGTAAGAAAGAGGCTAAAGTCCAAAGACACCAAAATCTAAAGAGAGTGGGCTGGATCCCATCCTCTGTTCTTGCCAATTTTATTCTAATAATATCTTTTTCCTCTGTACTTAATTGGAAACACTAGATTTTACTTTTTAAGACAAATGTCCAGGGTTATGCACAGAAGAGGAAATTCCTTTTAAAAATAACTTGGAGATAGGACTCCTGTCCCTCATATGAAATTAGCCTTTTGGGAAGCAAAACACAATTCATGGGAAATAACATGATAAGAAAGTAGCTCTGAGTTAGTGAGTCACACCTATAATCCCAGCATGCTGGGAGACTGAGTTGGTAGACCCTGAATTCAGTCTCTACTACCAAAACCAAGCAGAGAGATAGACAAGGAAAAACAAACAAGCAAACACACAAACACCCCAGTTGTTCTGCAGTTTAACATTCAGTATAAATCCAGCCTCTTTGCCAGTTTGCTCAGATTCATTTCTGACCACTGCTGCTACTTGCGACAACATCATAAGCCTTGCTCACAGGCTTATCATGGGTAACTTCTTGGATCTTTCATGTTTTTGGGGTCAAACCACTGTAGCTGCCTATGATGACAGCAACTTTGGAAGAGCAAAAATGCTCAAGGAGAAAAGATTCCTAATGTAGCCAAGCCACATGTTTCCCAAGTTCTCATATGATCTAAAGAATTTCAGGGATTAGGACACGTGGATCCGTGGAAGCCTAAGCTGTTCTGGGTATGCTAACACACCAGGGCTGAGTGGGTTGGAGGTTTGGAAAACAGAAGGGCTGGGGCAGCACCAAATTCTGACAACAGTAAATGTCAATCTTGCTTACTTTTAGTTATTTGCAGGTCAAGATACTGAAAAACTTTAATGTAGGTTAAGGTTAAATACACTGTTTCCGGCAGACTTTAAAGTTAGTTTTAGCATTCTGTTGAAAAATATTGATAGAGTAAAGCTCAAATTCCAAATTAAAAAGAAATGTTTTACCTAGAAAAAGTTATAATTATAGACTTTCGCAGGGTTTTCAACACTTTTACACATTCCAAGCGCACACAGACACACACATACACACATACACTCGTAGGTTTTAGAAGCAATAAAAGATTTTAACTAAAGTCATGGCTATTTCTTTTCATTACGAGCAGGATACTTTACAAATAAATCACAGGCAAATAAAATCCAACACTTTAATGATTTGAAAACATAACGTCTTTTTAAATAGTTGTGAGGTGTTTTGCCGATCTCACCAATTATTTGTCACCCTGGCTGGAAATTCTGAGCCATTCCTTTCATTTATTAACTCAGCCAGGGAACTGTTTTTAAAAATTTATAAGCGTGCTTGTGGTCAAATTCCTTCAATGACTTTACATATAACTAAATGAAGGGAATGCCTTTCAACTGGTTCCTGGTCCAAGCACCTGTCTTGCATCTTGCACTGTAATTACTATCACGACACCCATTAGCTCGTTTCTTAGCACCTTCTTGACTGAACTGCCTGAATCCGAGCAGCATTACCAGGGACGATTTCATGATTACATGTTAAAATGAAATGTTATAGACCAGATGGCATCATTGGGTGGTAATAGTAGGGGAAAAAAGATCCCAGTCCAAGTTGTAATTTTAGATAGGAAAATAAAATTCACTGAGGTCTGCACTTCTAAGAATATGCTATGAGTGCTCTCTAAGAAGGAGAGTCTGAGAAGTGAGGCCTGTACCTTGCTCCACTGCGAAAATGGTAACTTCCATTTATAGTTGATTTTTTTTGCCTGAATAATAATGAAATTAAGTCTTGAAAACACTTCATATGGGTTAACGATGATTATTACTTTATTCTGCATGTCATATGTCGCTTACGGAGGTCATTCTCTGCTGAGGAGATGCGTTCCATACCTTGGGTAGGTTGGTAATTACTCATTTGTTTTCAGCATTTTTATTTTTATTTTTTTGCTAACTCAGCAACTCCTGAGGGCAGGACTAGTGGGCATGTGGTGCCAGGGTTCTAACAGCAGTCCCCTCTGGCGACTCAGCTTGCCTAAGCAGGTGATTTAGGTCACTGAGCTAGCTTGTTGGCTCCTGAATATGTATTTTTTTTTTTTTTCGGTGACCATAAGTAAATTTTAAAAGGCTAAAAGATATATTATCTCACTTGAAAAGAAATTTGACTGAAAATCTTGGTATTACCTAGAATGAAGAGCAAGAACACACTGTTATTTTTCCTACTCTTAATCTGAATTGCCAGTGTGTTGACATTAAGCTGATGAGACAGAATTTCTCTTCCTACCTCCCTCCTCATGAAACAATCAAGAAAACTCATACATTATGGATACACTTTGATTCTTTTTTCACTCCACCTGGAGGAAAACTGGTCTACTAACAGTAATTAGCCATCCTAATTCCCATGAAATTTTGAACCTCTACATCCCAAATTTGCTTTTGTGATTTCCTTCCCAATGTGTAGTTATGTGGTATTCAATCTAATGCTTAGTGAACACATTTAGGAATTATATTGGAAATTTTTCACTTACTGGCCAGTGACCTAAAGATGCAATGAATATATGTTCTTGCCTAAACCAGACGCTGCAAAAAAAAATCCTTGAAAAACAGCATGGCATTAAGCTAAAATACATTTCTTTGCTACTGAACACTGTTAGAAATGCATAAGAAAAGTTGCTATAGGTGTGATGTTTTATAATAAATCACAGAGTGTAAGAGATTTGTAGTATACCTTAAAGTTAAATGAAAGTATAGATGTTTCTAATAGGCCTGAGTTTGTATTTGTTTTGATAATGAAAAATGAACAGCTACTTTTTCTTTTCATTAGAAACTACCAAAGGAAAGAAAAACTAATGAGGTGATGTTCTTCCCAGTGAATGGCACCTTTAATAAAAAATGATATTTTGTGGAAAAACTATAAACTTAACCACAGAAAAAAATTTAGGGTAAGTTTATGGAGATAACATTGCAAAATTAATAGACAGTAAAGGTAAAAGTGCATAAAATTCCATGGGATGATGTTGCTATTTTAACATTGAAAATAAAATATTAAGTATAATAATTTTTTTCAGTGTTTGAAATGAAGTTGCCAAATTGTTCTTTGCTGCTCCAGAGAAGTTCACTGCCTGTCCTACAGTAAAGCATTTGAGCCAATAAGGGGTTTGCTCATTACTGTGTCACAAAACAGCAAATAATTCAAATCTGCTGACATTTCTGTGAGGACAAGCAGCCGTCCCTATGGTGCTGTCGCATACCTTTTTAAAAAGGCTGCATAATATATTTCGTGAGGATGAAGGTGACATTTAGACAATGAATGAGCAAGTAACTGCTTTATAAAACAGAATTTGTTATGATTAGGCACTGTGAAAATATTCTAAAATATGTGCAGTGTTACACGAATTCACTACTGAAAATAATGTGCATGTATGACCTATTAAACACTCCATGACAAAAATGTTAAAAGTTGTTAACCTGCTAAGATATTTTTCTAACCTGCTATTTAAAAAAAAATGAGCAGGTGCAGTAATTTCAATCATATGTGATCAAAATATAAAAATGTAATTTATTATTTGTGCGGTAAATGCTAATGTATATAGTTATTAATAAAACTCAACAAAATCACTTAGTTACTAAACTGGACAGAATTTTTGTAACATGGTTTAATAAAAGTTCCCTTTTTCCATTTGGAGTTACAAGTGATTCTGTACCTTGACAATCTTCTTTTTTTTTTTTTAGGGAAGGTTCTACAGGGTGCTCAGGGTCTCACTACTAGATCAGACTCATAACGATCCTCCTGTTTACAGCCTCCCAAGAGCTGTGATTACAGGCATGCACCACCACACCAGGCTCAACTGCCATCTCAGCATGTGCTCCAGGGGTGCAGCCGGCATGGCAGGCCCAGGATTGAATCTTCGGCCCCTGTGCCTGCTTGCAGGTGTTTCAATCTGCTGAGCTATTTGGCTGGTCCTACCAATCCTTAAAATCAAATACTAAACTTTGAACCAGAGGCTTTTCCTTGTTAAGCCAAAATTTCAAAAAGTAATTTGAGGAATATTCTACAATAGCACTTCCTCTAAATATTATTAATACAAAAATTATACAGAGAAAGAAAAAGGGTTTTGGTACTACTAAAAAATAAAATAAGCACAATCTTAAACAATGCAAATTTTTCCCATATGTAATACTAACATAGTACTACATATAAATTATTTGGAATATTTTTAGGTTCTCTTTTTAAAAATTTTTTGCAGTACCAGATTGAACTCAGGACTCTGTGCTTGACAGGTAAGCACTTATTCTATTGAGCTATCTTCCTGGCTGTTACTGAGCTATCTCCCCAGCCCTTTAGATTCTCAGCTGAGGTGGTTTTGGTCTTTAGAGATAATTTTTCTTGAGAAAATCTAGCAGTGCCTAAGGATGTTTCTTGGCTGACAGCTGGGGAAGGTACTACCAGAACACAGTTAGTAGAGGGCATGAATGTTTCCAAACAGCCCACACCACACAGGAAGGACACTGTCTTAGGTCACAGAAATATCTAACACGAAAATGTCGTGTTAGAGGTTGCAACACCATGCCATTACAATGCATATAAACACTCGTGTGTGTGTATACCTAAAATATCAACTACATTAAGTGTTTTTCTAAAAATATTTTACTTGCATGTATTCAGTTTAGAAACCTCTAGAAAACATTTTTAATTAGAACTCCTATGAAATTGAGATTCTATTTGGTTCAAAAAGCAAATGTTGGGGCTGGGAAGATAGCTCAGTGGTTCAAGGGCCTGCCTGACAAGTGCAAGGACAAGGTTTGATCCCTGGCACCACATGCCATGCTGGCCCCGAAACCTCAGATTCACCATGTGGGCCATGAAAATGAGGAATGGTGCCACATGCCTGTAATACCAGTGCTGAGGAGGCTGAGACAGGAGAATCACTATGAGTCTGAGGTGAGTAGTGAGACTCTATATCAAAGCAAGCAAGCAAGCAAGCAAGCAAGCAAGCAAGCGAGCGAGCAAATGTTTGTGATCTGTTTCCCTTTGCCATATTATTTTTATTCACGATTTATCTCCATAAGTTAGACTTCCTTGGTTGGCAAGTGGACTTCCAAGCAAGGCAACATTTATATACCTTTTTAGTTGATTTTTGTTGTTAAAGTACCAAAATCTGTAAAATAAAGTCAAGCTTTCATGAGGATACAGAATTCAAGCAACTTAATATTAAAATGTACAAATGGACCAAGAAACTACTAGAACTGATATGGAAATTCAGTAGCACAGCAGGATGCAAAGTCAATACTCAAAAGTCAATAGCATTCCTCTACACAGATAACAAGCACACTGAAAGGGAAATAATAGAAACAACACTTTTACAATAGCACCATGGAAAATGAAATACCTTGGAATTCACTTAAACAAGGAAGTTCAAGATCCTTTCACAGAAAATTGCAACACACGAAGAAAAGAGATTACAGAGGATTTCAGAAAATGGAAAGATATTCCATACTCTGGATAGCAAAAACATCGTGAAGATGGCCATACTCCCAAAATTGCTGGACAGATTTAACGTAATCCCTATGAAACTGCCACCAATATACCTCCCAGACCTAGAGAAGTCATTCCTAAAATTTATTTGGAACCACAAACGACCTAGAATAGCAAAGGCAATCTTGGCCAATAAAAACAAGGCAGGAATCATCACAATTCCTGACTTGAAATTACACTATAAAGCCACTGTGATAAAATGAACATGGTATTGGCAATGAAATGGACCTGAGGATCAATGGAATAGATTAGAAGATGCAAAGGCATCTACGAACACATTCAGCCATCTGATCTTCAACAAAGGGGCCAAACAAGCTTACTGGAAGAAAGATAGCCTCTTTAACAAATGGTGCTGGAAAACATGGGTTTCTACATGCCAAAAACTAAAACTTCACCTATCACCGTACACTAAGCTAAAGTCAAAATGGTTTAAAGATCTAAATATTTTAAAGAGAAACACTCAGTCTCCTGGAAGAGAATGTAAGAGGAACTCTTGAAGACATAGGAGTAGGTAAACAGTTATGAACAAACATATATTCGCATGGGAAACACTTGAAAGAATCAACAACTGGGATCAACTCTTCTTAAGGAGTTTCTGCATGTCAAAAGAAACTGTCAACAAAGTGAAAAGATAACTCACAATTTTTTAAAAGATCCTGACTAATAAGCAATCAGATAAAGGTCTGATGTCTAGAATATATAAAGAACTAAGATATAACAGGGCCCTCAAATCTAAAGACCCAATTCAGAAATGGGCATCTGAGATGAATACATACTTCTCAGAAGACGAAATTAAAGAAGGGAATAAATATATGAAAAAATGCTCCACCTCACTAGCCATTCATGAAATGCAAAGAAAAACAACACTGAGATACCATCTCACTCCAGAAAGAATGGCTATCATAAGGAAATCAACCAACAACAAATGTTGGAGAGGGTGTGGGGAAAAGGGAACACTTCTCCACTGCTGGTGGGAATGTAGACTGGTATAACCATTGTGGAGGTCAGTGTGGAGACTCCTCAAAAGAGTAGGACTAGAAATCCCATTCAAGTCAGCTATCCCCCTACTGGGAAGTTTCCCAGAGGAACTGAAAACATTATATCATAGTGATATATGTGTACCTATGTTTATAGCAGCACAATCTGTGATAGAAAAATCTTGGAAACAACCAAAATGTCCATCCCATGAGGAATGGTTGAAAAGATGTGGTATTTCTATATAATGGAGTATTACTCAGCGATGAAGAATGATAATCTTGAAGCATTTATATTGAAGTGGATGCCACTTGCGCATATACTCATAAGTGAAATAAACTAGACACACATGTGCAAATATCATATAGTCTCCCTAGTATAAGAAGTCAAAAGAAGAAATACAAATAGAAATGTACAACAACAACTAAAAACAATTGAGTCAGATAGTTAGGGCAAAATGAATGGCATATGCTGCAGGATACTAACCAGCTTTTCTTCTGGGTGGTTAACAACCTAAGTTCACAGATCAAAATTGGACTAATAGAAGAGCAGCAAGGCCTGCCAGCATTTTGACCCTAGCCTTTCGAGGTCAGCGAAGACTCAGGGCATAGGAAAACCTGTACTGTAACATCATGAAACTCAGTTGTGCCCCAAATTTTCTGATCAAGGAGATTATGGAGCCACAGAGGAATGATATTGATGATCTATAGTGTGCCTGGGGAGAGTCACATGGAGAGAAAACTTTCTCTCAGGCTCTCATAGAGAGCAAACTGGTCAAGCATTGGCCATGACTCATCCACATGGATTACACAGACAAAGATCTACAGAGTAAGTTACAGGATTACAAGATAAACCCTGAGGGGACTTCACAGACCTCATCAGAAACAAAAGCTACATCTTTTCGTATATAGGTCTTGCTCTATCTCGGTCTTAACCATCCATCAGAAAAGTATAAAAATGAGGTATATAATGTGGAGCCATAATAATAAGTTGAACTATAAATGGCTGTAGTCAACAACTTCTTCAGAAGTCCCTATTATTATGGAATGCTGGACTGTGTTGGATTGTATCCCTGAGTTCAGGCACCTAAATTGGTTTAGTGACAATGGAGTTCTCATCTTTGGCAGGTCTAGACAAACTAAAAAACGGGGTATACAAAGGAAGAATCATGATGTGTGTGTATAGATAATACAGTTAGGATAAATATGCAGTGCTTCCACATAATTCTATGAGAAGCAAGATTTGCACTAATAGTGTTTGGACAAGATATTATGTTGGCTTCTAGTACTTTGGACAAACACTAAGGAGATAAGGTAGAAAGTATTAATTTTTGAATCTGTGATAAAATTCAGCTATGAAAAATAAGAGAAGTCTATACTCTCTTCATTCCCTGATTAGAGACATCTGCTATAATAATGTCTGTAAGTATAATATCATGTATGCACCTTGCACGACACCAAAACATTACAAAACCATTTTGCAATGTGTTAATTTATTGAATCTGTCCTGTCAATTTGTCTTGAAACTGTCTCATTGCTATTTGTTCTTTAATAAAGTAATAACAGTAATAATAATAATAAATAAAATAAAATAAAAATAAAAAATAAAATGTACAAATGGGAATTAGTTTCATGAAATTTACTTACATCTCATTTGGATCAATTTTAGTAAAAGAAAAACAACCTGAATTTGAGACACAGTTCTGCTATCAGGCTTCTTTCATCTATTTTGTTAATCTCCACAAGGACATGTGAAGATATACACAATTTTTAATATTTATCCATCATTTTTCCCCAAATCTTGCAACCAACAATATATTCACAATTTAAATGCTGCTAGAATTAGTCTTCTTTCTTTTGTTCAATGTTAGGATTAAAAATTCCCTTCTGTGATACACTATCAAACTTCCATTTCCTCTCTGCAATACCCAGAGTTTCAGTGAATCATGAATTGCAGCTTTGGATAGTGACTTAGGGTTAAGATGAAGAAGGCAATGATCAGTGAATGTGGAAGTACACAGACACGTGGCACTCAGAGAAGCAGGGGAGTTTGCAAAAACTCTCCTTAAAAATGTGAGAGGAAGCCAGAAGAAAGCTTATACTAAAATTGATACTCCAAATGCATAATTTGCAGCTTCAGTTGTGAAAGTGCTGTTTATATCTATGTTAATGGACTTAATATACTGTACTTAGTTGATGCTAAAAATGTGAAGGATGTCAAAGGTTATAAAAATAATGTTAAGGGTCACTAGTGACTTTGGTTTTTGTAACTAGTTTTCCCGCTGCCTATAAATATAAAATGAAACCAATACTTTCTCTAAAAATTGTTTTTTAAGGGGAAGTAAGGAAACTGTTCAGGTAGGTTTTCTAGTTGAGTAGATATTTGATATTTATTGATGAATGAAAATATATATGTGAATACCAACTTATCAATCTTTTCAGATAGACATGGTAGATAAATCTATAAAGTTTATCTTGAGATTTGTTGAGAATCCCTGCAGTCTTAATTTCCATTCCTGTATATGATTTTCCCCATTAGAAGTATATTTCTTCGGGAGAGTTACTGAATATGTCTCCACACTTAGGAATGCTCTTTGACAACAAAATTCAATGTTATTTGAAATTACAGAATATAGTATTGCTCATGATTAGAAAACCTATAAATCCTGTAAATGTTAATTATGGGAATGTCAAGTCTAGATAATCAATTCAAATCAATTTATAGGCTTTCAAATGTTAAGATTATGGTTGCTAAGTGTTAGTGACTTGAAGGACTTGGGGAATAGAGAAGCAGCTTATCTCTTGTAAAATGCTACTGGAAGGAACAGAAAACCTGCTATGCAACTATCCTTGCTGGTTGCTTGCTTATTTTGTCTTTATTAAAAAAATAGTTAACAGAACAGCACATTCCAACACTTCTTTCATGTCCTTTTGAGATAAGAATTTGTTTCCAACTGAGTATTTTTTAATATTATTATCTTAATAAGACCAAATTATTGATTAAAGGAGAAGGTCAAAGGCTGCTTGCTGTACTGGAATACCACAGCAAAGAGATAGTCTTTACTGGAGGCAAAGTTGGAGAAGGAAACATAAATTAAAATGCACTAAGCCTGATAATAAATAATAAAACTGGGATATGAAGTGAACAGAAAGAGTAAAATTTGATATTTGGTGAAGATCTACCTTCCAAAATATTTTTTGCAAATGCATTTACCATGTTAAATCAGTTTAGGAAATAAATGCCTTTTGTGACTTGGGAAGAAGGAAATTGCTATTTAACTACCATGTGGCTGGGATTTTTCTTTTTCACCTTTACCTGGTGTCAGTATAACCATTTCACCTTTTTGTGCTTTCAGCAGCTTAACTTGGTTGTTAACAATGTAATCTGACATCTTTGGGGAAGGACTGCTATTCCTTCATTATATTCGAAGTAATAACCACCTAAGGCATTTGTAATTCTTGCTGCTTTCCAATCTTTTTCTCTAGTTTGCATTTTTTCACATAAATCTGAAATAATCTATTGGCTCTAGGTCATTTTATTTATAGGAACAGAATACAAATTGCAAATGAGTAGAATTTCAGTTTTCATATTCTTCCAGATTCATCAGATCTACCTAACAGCTAAACAACAGAAGAAGGGCAAGGAGAGTGGTATCTTCCCTGGGACTCCTTAAAGAAATATTGGTCACCAACAAACACTAGTCATGTCTCCTTTGTTTATTATACATGAACATAAAAATATCTCTCCAAGAGTTTCAGGGCAAAAATGTCAGTTTCTTATTTGTATTTGCCTGTGATTGAACTTGTTTGCCACATTATAATAACTATAATATAGAAATACGAAGTGGAATTAAAATTGAAGCAAACTGTGGCTAAATGAGAAGCTTTTTGTGAATTGATATTTAGTTCTGGTAGGCAAAATAGCCAAACTCTACATGTTTCTTATGTCAGCTTCCTAGAATGAAATTTTTGCAATAACCCTCATGTCCAAATGCAGCCAGCTAAAACTGGTTAACAGTGAGGTTCAGTACATCACAGCCAGGACACTCACATGTGTAAAGAAGGCACTTATAGAAACAGCTGACATTGTTTTAAGTGAAGAAAAATGATCAACAACTCCAGTATTAAAAAATCTGTGGTGTAAATACATAAACATAAGTTTCAATTAATATCACAAAGACTTACTATTGAAAAAATATGAATCAAGAAAGTTAACTACCCATGATATGTGCCAAGCTTCCACAGGTGGCCCTAGCTCTGCCCGTGGCCCTGATCCCCTCGTCAGCACTCTGCCTGTCTCTCCTGGAACGCCAGGAGCTTCTGAACAGCAGGCTCTCTGAGGAAGAGATTCCAGCTGCACTGTGCACTGTTGTGGTTTTAGGGCTGATGTTTGTTTGTTTCCTAAGACCGTGTTTTCTGTTTACTCCAGTTCATGAGGTTTTGGTATTGCTTTTGATACTTACTGTACCAAGGAACTGACTCTGAAAATGTTACTTATAATGTCAAGCTTTCATGTCAGAAAATGTAGGAGGGGTAAAATGGATAAGAAATGGTCACCTGTTTTTAATGCTGGGCTGCACAACATAATTGTCAGTGCTTGTGTTTCCATGAGTGGCTTTCTTAGAATAGTCCCAAGAACTTCAAACGTGCCTTTAATCCTCATGCTATCTCTGTGATATGTGAAGCATTTTCAATATCACCGTTTAACAGCTTGGGGAGGCTGTCAGTTCAGGAAGGCAGAAGGCCAGAAATGTTTTCCATTTGACTAAATGTTTGTTTCTGGTTTTGGCTTTTGGTCCTTTTCATTTCATCTAATCAAAGTGGGCTTTACTCAAGGGCAGCATTTTAGTTTGTAGTTTTTTATTTGGTATTGTGTAGAGTAAAAGCTGATGCTTTCTTTTTGAGTCTTCAAGTCTCTTTCTTTCTTTCTTTCTTTCTTTCTTTCTTTCTTTCTTTCTTTCTTTCTTTCTTTCTTTCTTTCTTTCTTTCTTTGGTACAGGGTCTCACTGTGCATCTTGGACTCGTACTGATCCTCCTGTCTCAGCCTCCCCAGCCCTGGGATTACAGGGGTGCACCACCACACAGGACACAGTGGCTGGCTCAGCACGCCTGGGGGGCAGGGCCACAACACCACTGAGTCTTCATATTTCAAGAGATGTCTCATGGAATAGATTTAAGATGAACATAAATTTATTGCCCTTTAGTCTCATTCAGAGAAGAGATGAAAGACTTTTTAATATAGATTCTACATAATAATATCAACCTGAAACAAACCGTCCTAATAAATGTTTCAGTGTTCAGAAAACAGAACTTCCCCCAGGAACAGTTCCTGGCAGTGCATATGCTCAGCACAGCAAAGGGCCTCCTCAGATGCACACGCACACAGACGCACGCTGCACATAGTGCCCTCCACGAAGGAAGCCGTCTGCACCTAGCACACTCCTGAATTCTCCACACAAGTGAGTGGGCAGCATGTGTCCATATCTGCCACACAGAATAAGGACCTCTGCCTTACCAAATTTATCAAGACTCTTCAGATTTTTAGAAAACATATTAATTAAAGACTCTAAGGAAGATGTTGGAAAATTATTGATGTGAAATCCAAAGTATATTATTTTAAAGGATGTAACATTAAAAATCTGGGAAACTAAGATGGTTTCTCAGATAAATCAGCTGCAAGCCAGGAAGTGCTTCCTTCCAGGGAAGAGAAACTCACAGTATATTCTTTTTCCCACCTTGACTCCACCTCATCTTTTAGATAGTGTTGTGTGCAGGAAGGCTCTTATTGAACAATAAGATCTCAACTTAATGATCACTAAAAACTTGGAAATTTAACAAATTTCATAATAAGAACTTTTTAGTTTGGAATCTTTAATATAAGAAGATATATTCTGTGCTCCTTTTTCTATTTTGAGTAAACCTTTCAAGTATTGGCTGGTGAAGTTTGGTAGAAAGGCCAGAGACCTCATTAATGGCTCAGAACACTGAGTGCGAATGGAAAATTTGCAAATGAGGATGCTTCTAACCAGAGAGAGTTTCCTCAGATGATCCACTTAGTAGCCTTGCAGGATTTGTATAGTTCTTAGGAAAGAAGCCCTGTGATTCCCAGAACCTGCATGGCAGGCTTTCAAGGCAGCTCTGCCATTTGCCTTGGCCTAGTGTGCCCTGAGGCTCTTGCCTTGTGAAATGCGGCCTGAGCCAGTGTGGCTGCTGCTCTGGGTCTCTCTTATCTGTTGTGGGACTGGCGAGTTGTCAAGTGTCAGTGAAGAGCCCTTTTTCTCTGTAGCAGCTGAGGATCTGGTGTGTGGTCCTGCCCACACCATGTTTTTTTTCTTTAGGAACATGGGAAGACACCTCTTGGGGAAAGGTGTAAGGAGACAAACCAACTGCCACTTCCGAGGGGAAAAAATCACATCCCTTTACGCTCTTATCTTCACCTACTTTCAACTTTCCTGACTTACCACTGCTAGGTTACAGAGGATGTAAAAGGAGAGGAGAAAATGATGGATTTGAGTGCCTGTGGCAACGTGTGAGTGACAACAGATGGATCTCAGTGAGATGGCTTCGATAACAGCCTTGGTTCACGACTGAGGGGTCACATATTGTCAGATCCAACACCACAAAATGCACACAGCACTTGTTCAATCACAGAACTATCTTGGGAGAGTACACAAAACATATGCTTCTTGTTAACTCCCTTGGTCATTCATCCATTTAACAAATGATCGCTGAATACTGCATTGTGCCAGGCGCTGTTCTAAGCTCAGAGTAGAGTCACAGCGGGGAAGAAAACAGCCTGGAATCCCTGTGCTTGCGACACGAACAGGCTAACAGAGCCTACATTCTGCATTCTTTACATTCTTAGGATGGAGTAAGCTATTAGATCATTTTTCATGTATCTTATAAAATAAATTGTAAATACAAATATTAAAGGTGGGAGATGTCCTACTTTGACTGGAAGAAGCTGAATTTAAATACTACATGTGTTGAATGAAAATAAGCTTCAAACTGTTAAAAATCATGGACTTCCCAATATGCACATGCTTTAAAAATATGACCACTGTAGTCCTATTGAAGATAATACAATTCAAGGAAGTTTTGGTGTCCACATATTTTCTGGCAATTCTTTTAAATTATGCACTAAATATCTAGGCCATGAGTCTTTTTCAGTTGTGTGCCCTCTGATTGCCCAGAGTCAGCACACCAACCCATCAGTAGTCTGTTTACTGCCCCACTCCCCAAGGGCTACAGTATCACCATACGTGGTGTGCAGTTGGGCCCCAGAGCCAGGGCACTGCCACTACCCTCTGTTATACAAGCCACAGGACAACAGCTCTTTATACAAAGAGATGGACAGATGTTTCCATGCTGAACCCTTCACTTACTCAGGCTGTTTGCCTGGAAAGATTTCCTAGATAATTTTTCTAACCACACCCTCTCCTTATTCCCAGTTTTCCTTCACGCAGCATCACAATGAACCTTCCTCAGCACCACACTCCTTCAGTTGCTTTTCTCTCCGAGATGGTGCCTCAGACCCAGCCTCCTCTTCGCTCTAGACTCTCAAGACTCACCTACTCAGGCACCAACTCAGTTTAATAATAACAGAAACAACAACCAAAACATGAGTAGTGCTACTCTGTATTCTCAATTATAAATTATTTTACACAGAACAATTCTTTTGATACTGAAACTTAGGCTCAAAAATGCTAAAATTATTCTCCCTTGGTCGAGAGTAACTTTTCTCATTGAACTTGAGAAAGGGGATTATTTTAAGTGACTGATGCTGACGTACTTTCTTCTCTAGCCATTGTTTTTCTCCAATTGGCTCAAGTCCATTTCTAGTTCCAACATTAGTTTAATTAGCAGTTGTCTTCCAGCTGAGCAACGCTGGACAGGTGTGTCTCCCGTTAGGTCTCAATCTGTGGGCAGAGTACTTGCCTTGTATTTATCCTTCTACACACAAGCTAGAACTCAATATAGGGTTCAGGCTTCCACCGCCCAGTCTCAAATGGGAGCCACTGATTATACCTGAACACTTTAAGTTGATTCCAAGTTGCACACTGTGGAAATGAAAACCTAGATTACGAACTTTCAGGAAAGGATGAAAGCCTCACTCTATCATCTACCACTTGTGCGTCAGCAAGGCATCTGTTGGCTTCTGTTAGTCTTGCCAGTGTTGCTCAACAGCCAGTACAGGGGTGGGCGCTCCCTAACACTTCCTGTTAAGCCACGCAGTGTCTTGTGGCAAGAACAGCATCAAATTAATTCTGTGTTTTAAAACAACAAAGAATTGTCTTTTAGAAAAATTATGCTAGTTTTCCTGAATGAAGCTTGAGTCCTTTTTGACTCTGTTCCTTTCTTATTTTGAGAAACAATTTAGCTTTATGTAAAACACAGGGAAGATGAAAGAAGTTAAGTTTTTGCTTTTGAATGGGTTTCTATTTGCTTGGAAAAACAAAGACATATACAAAATAACAAACAACAAACATTAATATATCATAATTAGTAAGTAAAATGGTATCAAGTTGAAAGTCTTAGAACTGACTGGGTGATAGAAATATTTTTTCAATAATTAGTGTGAGGACAGTTTGATAGCCACATGTAAAATAATGACATCAGTCAGAAAGTTAACTAAAAATAAATCCAAGATGTACACTGAGGATTGAAACCTATAAAATTTATTTTTTTAGTATTTTTTGTCTTTTTTTTTTTTGAGACAGGGTCTCACTATGCAGTTTAGGCTGGCCTTAAAGCTCACTTTGTAGCTCAGGTTGGTCTCGAACTCACAACAATCCTCCTGCCTCAGCCTCCCGAGTGCTGGGATTACAGGCACGCGCCACCATGCCCAGCTCGAAACCTATAAAATTTATAAAAGCAAACAGAGGTGTAAGTCTCCATGATCCTGGGTCTGACAGCGCTTGCTCGCTCATAAACCAAAGGCATAACTGACAAAAGAAAAAAAAAAAAACAGACTGGATTTCATGAAAATGAAAGACTTTGGTATGGCTAAGGGTGCTGCTGAATGTAGAAAGGAAGACCCCACAGAGTAGGAGAAAATATTTGCAGATCAACAGAAATTTTCCAGACTTTACCAGAGAGATACAACCAAGGTCACGAGACATTAGGGAAAGTCAAATAAAAACCACAATGGCGAATTGCTTTGCTGGTCACTGTAGCACAGTTACAATAATAAAAATACTGGTGATGAACAAGAATGTTACCGCTGAACACAGCAAGAGTTGGCTAAAATGGAGAGCAACTGGCTCAGACTGGGAACATGGATGCAGACTGTTAGGACTTTTCCTAATAGTTTGGCAGGTTTTCTATCCAGCAACATGCAATTATCATATAACATAGCCATTCAGTTTTTAATTATGTATGTATATGTAGGGAATAACTGAAAATGCACATTCAAACCAAAACCTACACAAAAATGCTCATAGTAGCACTCCCTAAAGTAGTTAAAATACTAGAAACAGTCCAAATGTCTATCAATGGGCAGATGGATAAATATAGTAAGTCTATAAAATGCAGTGGACTATTATTCAATTGGAAAAAGGAGTAAAGTGTTAGCACATGATATAACATATATCAAATCAAATAAATTAAACACAAAAGAAAATGGAATTTGATTTATAGGAAATATCACAATAGACAGATCAAAAGAGATTGAACCATCACTGGTTTCTGAAGAGGCTGGGAATAGGTAGAATGAGGAGTAACTTCTTAGTGATATGGAAATTTCCTTTTGAGAGGATAAACGTATTCAAGAACTAGATAATGATGCTTGCTGCGTCTAAAATATTGTGAATATTTTAAACACCTCTGAGTCATACATTTTAAAATGGAAGAAATGGTGAAATCTTATAGTATGTCTATTTTAGCACAATAAATGATTAAATAGTTAATTGTGGTTCAGGAGCAGTAGGGAGATTGGTGAGGGATTTTCAAATAAGGTGGGTTCCTCAGTACAAAAGGAATGCAGAGTGTGAAACTGCAGCAAGCGATAAGAGGCACACAAATATGCAAACCTGGGCAGAATGACTTGTGTGACACAAGGAGTTCAGGTGGAATTAATAAGAGGTGTCTCTGTATGCACTCCAATTTTGATCTATGCAAGAAGTAATTTAAAGCACAAAATGCATTTTTGTCAGGCACCAAATGTTTCCAAGCAAACTATTAAGTGGTAGAACATTATGATTTTGGACATTGCTACCAAACGTTTTTCATGTCTTTAAGGAAAATCTTTCTTGGGATCACCCTTAACTCATGAATTTCTATAACCCTTCTTTTACAAATACTGTGTTTCTATGGAGAAGAAAAGTGGGAATCTATATAGCATATATATATATTTTTAATTTTCAAAGTGATTTCATCTATTTTCTTCAGGAACTAAGTATGTGTAATCGAGTTTTGCTTTATGACAGTCATGGAGTACAACCTGAAATACAGAGTTGAAAAGAGCAATTGCTCACATGGAGATCAGTAGCCCAGAGGCATGACTGTGCCCCATGGGGCTCTGTGACAGGCACACAGCCACAGTTGAGAATGTCACTGAGAGGGGCTGTCCGCTGAGTGACAAAATGCAATCTCACATGAGAGGGTGCTAGGTGATTGCTTTTCAAATTTCATGGTGTAGATTTCTGCCAAGGGAGTCCTAGAGGTCACTCCAGGGCACAGGAAGGGAAAGGAGCTATCTTCTGAGTCTTCCATTCTCAGTCACTTTGAACTCCTTGGGTTTTCTCAGCTCTGAACTAAGGTCGTCACCTTTCACAAGTTTTCCCTACAAACTAAACAAATGCTGTTGTGTCACCTTCAGTCACTCTCTGGGGCACGTCAGACACCACTGAACCAAATGATTGCTACTGGCAGCTCATCCAAATAAAGGCATCTCAACTGGGATGAGGCCTCAGAAGATGGCTGACAACTAGCTCCTCATTCAGTGAATTGTTTCACTCAGTGGGGTAAACTGCTTCCAAAGATCTTGTGTTCATTAGGTCTAAGGCAAACAAGGCCAAGTGAGAAGTTAAACTTTGCTATTTTTCTAAGAGAGAACAAAGAAGGCAGAAATTACGATATTTAAGTTGGCCTTTTTATTATTTTCAAAAGTAATGTTTATTTGGCAAATTTGGTGCTCATTGTTCAGTGTTGCAGGTTATATTTTAGAGATAGGTTCATAGATTACATTAAGAAATTTAGGGTCATTCTCAAGAACATGTTTTATTAAATCTCTCAATCGCCTACTCTTATCCTATATGAAAAAAAAAAAAAAGGATAAAGAAATCCTACATCTTAAATCCTTTCCAAATACTGTGAACAAATTAAGCATAAAAAGTGTTCAGTGTGAATCATTCCATTTGGGCTTTGTGTTATTGTGTTAAAAATATTTAAGAGGGAATTTATACTCCAAATCAGTATTTTCTTGAGTATGCTGTTGTTATATGTAGCCTGGACATGTCTTTTAAAAACCACATAATATATCAAAATTTTGCTTCTGATTTTTCCTGGAATTCTGCATTTGATTGTTCCAGCAGAAGTTCCAAATTCTATCTGTCATGACACTAAACCCGTTCCAAGCCTGAGTACCATCTTGTCATCCAAAAACGCTTAGCTCTCACTGCCATTTTTATACAGCTTCTGTTTGCTTACTTTCCAGTGAAAGTTTAAAAATCTTGATGGTTTTTAAACAGTAACTCTATTTTTTCTTCAATATAACAAAAGAAGTGCAGGATTTAGAACCAAACAGGCTGGGCTGAAATATTACTCCTTTCTATTACTGTTTGTGTGACTTTCTCCAATCTTCTTACATATTTCTGTCTAAATTTTTTTTCAATGCAAAATAGAAACCACCCCAGATCTGTTGAAGGATAACGTGAATATATACATATTTTAATGTGAATGTAATTGTAATGTATATCTGACATGTGCTTTTTCCTTGTGCTGTTATGAATAGATTATGCAAGCATCATAATGACTTTGAAGGGCACAGAGTAAATACAGTAAGTACACAAACAAAATATATGGTACCTGAAACCAATGTTTCAGCTTTAAAAATTAGGATCTTTTAATTATAAGAAGGTACTGAAGTTTAGGTGACCAGGAAAATAATTGCTCATTTACTGTTACAAAGCTGAGGAAATCATTCAGGGAAATGATGTACAATTGTTTGCTCCCTAAGACAACCACAAGTGTTTATTAAGATGGTGGTTATTTTCAGAAACAGACAAACTTTGCTTTCTAGAAATTCGGTCTGTTATCTGTGATGCAGTGAGAGCTCTGCAGGCTAGTGGTGCTCATCCATGAAATGCAGTACATGGCCACAAATAATTTTTGTTTCCTGGGAATGTGGTGAGCATACTATTATCTGCAAAGTGAGAACCAATGCTTCAGATTATCTGTTTATGAAAGGTTTTAAAGCCAAGAGGCATTTGACAATTACAGATGCCAAAAACATTAATTTCAGAAAAATCTTCATGATTGTTTGTAGGCAAGGAGGATCTTAGGCAGGTTTTTCGATGTGTATTCCTGGGTCATAGGACTCAGCCAAGAGATGAGGAACTTAAGGGGTGGTCCCAGGTGAATTCTATTTTCAGAAGGTTCTGATTTATTTTTCCTGTACTGTTCACTTCCTTTGTAAAGTAGCTCCTTCCTCCTAAACCATTTTTCCTCCCCCATCATTATCAGCACAGGACATCTTGCACAGTCAGAGCGAGACAGAGACGATATGTGCAAGATCACAGCCTGCAGATAGCTTTCTTCCCTGTCTCCATCGAAGGCACTCCTCCCAGCATCAGAGGGAGTTATTCATCCTACAATCACCTCCGTCTTTTGAGTCAAGTAAGTTAGCCACTGAAGACTGAAGCAGAGAATGGTATGCTAGAAGTTTCCTTAGGAATTTTCTACATATTTAAGATGTATTCTTGGATTAGGGGCTCAGCCAGTTTTCCTCTGTGACGTTTTCAATGAGTTTCCTATCTACACCAGGAAATAAAAGGTCAGTCTGAAGATTTCTTGGAGAGCCCAACCTCTTAGCTTCAAATGATTGAAGTCTGTTACATAAGGCGGAAATGCCTGTTCCTTGTATAGCTTAGTGCCATTTTAAGAAGGAAGCTGATATTCTTATATAAAGGAGGGACTTCTGTGTTTTTTAAAAAGGATTATACTTCCTTTTAAGAGTGGCTCTTGACTAAGAACAAGGTTCCCTTGGATTGCTGAAATAGCCCCTGGGTGCCTTCAGAAGGTTTCACTCTGCAGGCACTTCACTTCAGTAGATGTTATCATCATATTTATATTTGGAGATTGCCCTATTAAGTAAAAAAAAAAAAGAAAAAAAAAAAAAGTCAGTAAAGAATGTGAAAAACCCATTGGCTTCCCAAGTAGGGAGAAAAAATATCTCACTTACTCCCCAGTCCCTGGTCAGGTATTTCTGACTTTACCATTCCTTAGTGAGGTGCTGAGAATTTACATGTAGCCTCTCTCTCTCTCTCTCTCTTTCTCTCTCTCTCCTTTCTCTCTCTCTGGTGCATGTGCACATGGGAGAAGGGAGTACTCATTTGTAAAAGCCCATTTTGGCAAAATGGTATCTCTTTTTTTTCCACAGGTGGAATGTTTCTTTTTCCAAAATTGATCAAACTGTTTAAATCTAACACTCCTGTTCACACAGTTTGGGGTTTAGATTTTTATTTGTTTTGAATAAGAAATTAGAGATGCTATCATATATCTAAACAAATTAAAAAATCTATAATATTTCAGATAGAGACACAGAAAAACTATTGCTGCATACATAGTAATAAACGACCCAAGCATACTTCTGAATGCTGTCCACGGATTCAAATTGACTGGACAGCAGTCACTCTTTCCTGCAATGACCACTTACTCAACTTATAGTATCAGGTGAAGGCCTTAAGTTGTACAAGTGTGAAATTCCTTCTGAGTTCTTTAGGAAAGATGCCAGTGGCATCTTCTGTCAGTCACAAAAAAGTGGCACCTGTAGGTCCTGGATTTTCCTTGTCCAAATATGCAATGTATTCTGTTATAAGAATAGGTGGTCTGATTTTGCTTCAGAACATATTGTTCTCTATCTAGGAACTAGAGACTACCTTGGTGTGCTATTATCCATCTGACTGGTCCCATTGAAAACAGCCCTGGCAGTCCTAGAAAATGCTTAGTCTTTGATCATAGGGGAGGGTCTACTCTACTCTAGCACATGGTTTTGTATGTAGATTTAATTGGCTCTGGGCTTCCTGCAATGGTTCAGTTTAAAGTTTTGTGTTCAGAAGAAATTGGAATCACCATGTACTAATATTGTGAGAAAGTTAATCTCTAGTACATGCCTTTTTGTTAGATAAAGACTCGAGAAATGGGCTCCATAGTCACAGTGATTTTTGCCAGCATTCACACAGCTCCTCAGAGAGAGACTTAGTATTACAGGACATGACAAAAGAAGTTCTTGCATTTTTGATATTTGACATCACACACACACACACACACACACACACACACACACAAAAAAAAAAAAAGCATAGTGATAATTAGGGCCAGATCACCTTGATTCAGGCAATTGTTTTACTTTTCATCTGATATGCAGGCATAATATGGAAACAGACAAATTGTAAAAAGGAATTGTATATAACTAGTTTGGTGGCTTTTAAATTTAATTATATTAACACTGGTCTGAATATTTTGGCATGATATAACTGGTTCTTGGGCTGAGCTTAGTTTTTAAGTTTGACAGTATTTTATTTCACTTCTTTATCCTTCTATGTTCTTAAATTTTGATTTTTATTAAGTAGGATAAATGGAATAGCTATTATATTTCACAGAAATGTCAGGAAATTACCAGAGATTATCTATATATATATATGAATGTAAATATATATATATATTGTTGAAATAAAGTGGCCAAACTAACTGTACTTATTCAGCACTTTGCCAAATAACATTATTAGAATTTTGGGGGAGGATGTATAGCTAGCAAGGAGAGACTTTTGAAATATATTTTATTTCCTTCATTGTGACTCTTTATTAAGGAAATACATATTTATTAGAGGTCATCCAAATAAAACTAAAGGAGAATGATTTTTCAAATTAAGTCTTTGGTAAAAGATTTGTATTTGCGTTTGTATTTGTATGTATACAAAAGTCAACACTCAATTCTAAAAAGATAAATCAATTTAAAACTGGAGCGAAGATATTGATAGTGATCTCTTCAGGAAAAACATAAAAGTGGCCCAAAATATATTTTACTAGCCATTCATACAGAATGGGAAAGGCTAAGCTACAACTAGGTGTCATTTTGCACCAGCAAGAGTGGATATAATAAAAAGACAAAGAATAGCAAGTGCTGGTAAGGATCTGCAGGGATTTGAACTTTATACACTACTAGACAAAATGTAAAATGGTGCAGTTATCTTGGAAAAGTTTGGCAGCTCCTCAAAGGGTTTAACATGAAGTTACACAGGAATTTAGAATTTCACTTCTATGTATAAACTCAAGCATGATGAAAAAAGAATTGTACAATTAACTGTTACACCTGGCAGCAAGACTTATAAAATGCAGAAAGTGGAAACAACCCAAATGTCCATGAACTGATATGTGGATAACTGTGCTGCTAGATGGTATATACATAATGATGCAATATTCTGTGGCATCATAAGTACTGACGCCCACCACAATACCATGAACCCCGAAAAGATTCTACTAAATGAAAGAAGTCAGTCAAAAAAAAAAAAATCAAGGGCAGGTGAGGTAGTTCAGTGAACTAAGCACGTGCTTAGAGGCAAGCAAAGAGTCTGGGTGTGGATCTCCTGCACACATGCCTCACTGGCCCTGTTGCTAGGCACACTGAGCTAACCACTGAGACTAGGCATGGTGGAGCACACCTATAATCCCAGTGCAGGGGAGGCGGAAAACAGGATGGTCACTATGACTCTGATCTACACAGTGAAACCCAAATATGTTAAAAAACAAAAACAAAAACAAAAAAACAAAAAAAGAAGTCAGTCGAGAGACTATCTATTGTATGACTATATTCATGTTAAACATCTAGAATAAGAATGTCCACAGAGGCAGAGAGTAGATTAATGACTGCCTAGGACTATGGTGAAGACAGTTTGGGGGAAGTGGAGAGAACTGCTAATGGGTATAGGATTTCTTTGAGATGATGAAAATGTACAGAGATGCATAGCTCTGATGGCATTAAAAGCTATTGAACTGTACAGTTTAAATAAGAGAATTCATGGTATGTAAATTGTGACAGCGAAGGTACAGCTAGAGAGGAAAGGAGGAAGAAATGAAAGAAGAAGAGGAGGAGGAAGAGGAGCACAAAGATAACTCATTTTCCTGCAGAGTAAATTTTATATGACATTTCCTTAGCGAATACGGGTAGCTTTACAATGAGCTAATTACCTTTCTACCTCAGTATTGACAAAGAGACCTGGCCCCTAAAAACTAACAAGAAATCTGTAAGTGTTCATTTTACTCAAATTGGTGACCTACAGCTATTGAAAACATTTACATCTTAGACCAGATGGATTAGTAAAATGAATTTGGTCCCACACGGACCAAAACCCTAATAGTCAAAAGCTTTGAAGTTGTCAAACAACTGACCAAATAACGTGTTGGATAAAAAGAAAACAGATGTACAGACACCACCAAGAGAGGCTTTGATCTCTTCTGTGGTAGAGACCTGCTCATAAAGGACATGGGGAACTTTGTTGCTCTTCCTAATGAGCCTTCTCTACTTTATTAGGTTCACTGATTTCATGCACACCAAGCAGGCGGGAAACAGCACTGCTTTCTAAGAAAGGACTTTGATGTTTTTCTAGTACCAGCCAATAAAGCCTTTTTTGTGCTGCTGGCCAATAAACTGTGATTATCAAATATCTTCATAAACAGTATGTTCAGTCACCACTGGTGTGAACAGAAAACAAGTAGGATTGCAGCTAAGAGTCAGGTTATCTTAGGAATCTTGATCAGATTCATGAGAAAATTTGCTTTTGAGAGCTTATTGCATTTTCTCCCCTCACAGTCTATCTCTTTGCTTCATGGTGCTGTTAAATTTAAAAAGCAAAGGAGGAAGTAAGATCAGATGGCAGTGAGTGTTGGAATTCCCTTCCTCTTTTAGGTCTGAAAGTCAGAGTAAGGCAAAGGAGCTGTCTGAATGGAGTGGCTATTAGCGGGCTCTCAGACTGACTGGAGACATAAGGATCTTCAGCATTTTCTTCTACTTTGGAAAGAAACACGATGCACATGTTTTAGACTCTTGTCACTTTGCTCGGGGCTCGAAGGGCATGGCAGTTCATTGTGTCAAGAATGCGCCTGGTGTCTGGAGCGGAAGGGGCTTCTGAATCTTGGATCAGTGCACTCAGCACATACAAAAGGAAGGCTGGGGCAGTGTTGGTGTAGGAGCTGCATGCTTTACCAGTAAGTGTCTGGCCTTCAGGTTTTCAAAATTCTTGATCTTACCGCTAGGCCTGAATACCTTAATATTGCCAGGAAGAGTTAAAAAAAAAAGTGAGGTTTTTAATTTTTCTGAATGAGTCTACACGCTGCTATTTAATATGTAGTGTTTCTCATGCATTACCAAAGAACTTTAGTCGTAGAGTCAAAGGAATTTGGTCAAGACCCTGGATTTACCACTGACTACTGTACTTGGGGAAAAGACTTCGCTTTCTTTATCTATGCCCTCACTAGATCAAGGACATGATCTCCACAATCCCTATTCCCATATATTTTTAATTTTAAAAAGATACAAATAACATATATACATATATATGTATATATATGTGTGTGTGTGTATATATATATATATATGTGTGTGTGTATAATCACTATATAATCAGTGTACATGCAAATGTGTGTGTGTGTTCGTGCTTGAGAATCAAACACAGAGCCTTGCATAAGCTAGGTAAATGCTCTACCACCACTGAGATATATTTGCAGACCAATGAAATATGTTTTCATCTCAAGAACTTTCAATAAAATTTTAGTATCGTCTTTGCCTAACATTGAATTTTTTTCCCAGAAAATATTCTAAAAGGTAATGTCATTTTTAATCTTTTTTCTAATCACAGCACATATTTCATACAGAGAAATTTATGTAGGAAAAGAATATATTCCCCAGAAGCTTCAAATAAGGGTCCTAGAATCTCAGAATCAATGTGTAGCTCATGTTATCACATTATTGCAGTGTGAATATAATATCCAAATACATGAATAGAAGTGAAACATCACAGCTTGTAACATGGCTATTTTGTCAACACAGAGTTTTGATACTTGGACATGCCTGAGTTGTTCACTTTCATCCACTTGTTTAGCATTAAACAAATGTAACCTTCACATGCCATAAATTTTTAGCATAAGAGAGTGTTGAATTGAAGACCTTGTTATAGGAAGATGGATTCTATTGGTGTATCATCATAACATGAAGAACCTCAAAATTCTTACCCATTCAGAAGCTGTAACAAGTACTGTTTTCTTTCTTTTTATTTTTTCTTTGTTAGTCATTTTAAAAATAATGGGCTATGTACAAGTCTTGGAAAAACCTTAAATCATGCTGGAGTTATTTCTCATACTATGTATTTATATTTAAAAAGTTGATAACAGTGTGCAGTTACCTCTAAACTAGTTATTGGTCTTTTCAGTATTCAATAGTTGAAGTCAAATGCAGGTTCTAGTAAAATATTTAGTAAGTAGCAGTGTGACTTAGGATGGATCTATTTCAAGATTACATAAACACTGAGTTGTAATTTGTATTAGAATGCTGAAATCAGCCTTAATTAGGACTTAAATTTTAGTTATGTAATTAAAACAAAGGACTTAGCCTATGAAGAAAGTTCTTTGTATATAGAAATCTGAAGTGGATATTAAAAATGAAGAAAATTCTTTCTTAATATTACTATACTAGTGGGAATAAATCTAGGCTGGAGAATGTCTGTTCAGTGGTAGAATATCTTTCCTTGATTCCTTGTCTAACCATCTAAATCAATGGCACATGTAAGATACATTTTGCACAACAAACACTAGAGCATTATGAAGTCAATTCTGAAGCTACATCAAGTAAGATAAGACTCAGAGATGATGAAAAATTGAATTTTGAAGGGACTGTTTTGATATTATATCTTGGAAAAGCAATGATAAATAAGTCATATTATTTTAAAAGAAGCCAAAACACAATCCATTTTGAACACTGAACAAAAATATGAAAAACCAAGACAAAATTGTGGTGTTGGTAGCTCTGAGTCTGTTCAATCTTGTCTTGAGCTTGCTTTTGTTTATTAAGAATAAATTTAATAATGACAGCTGTTGTCATTTGATAACTTTTATTATGATAGAGTCTTTGGTCATTTAATCATGAAAGCATGTTTGGATTTGCTTGCATTTTTATATTTCTCTGGTAATGACAAGTTGGGAGGGAGTCCGTTAAAGGAAGAGATGTACTTCTACTTCGATTTCACAGATGGGAATGAGTTAGCTAATGTCTGTTTTTGAGGATAGAGTGCCTACCTTGAGTCCAGAATAGCCCTGGGGTTTGTTTACATTTATGAGATAACAACTAAAAGCTAGATACAATGTTGATATATTTCTTTTTTCTTTGAGAAAAAAGGAATATATATAGAAAATGCAGTGCATTCTCCTCAAATCTTAAGGCCAAAAGGAATTTCTAAATTCAGTATCTTTGGCTTTGTTTCTTTTTAAAATATCATTTCTTGTCTTTACAGAATAATAATAAATTTCTTTAGTACACACTATTCTACATCCACAGAAACCAGCACGAATCTGGCCTAGGTTGTATCAGTTTTGTCCTGCAGTGGAAATCCATGAGACATGCAAGGGAAGAGACCTGAGACTAGAATTTAACAATAATTAACCCATAAAATAAGTAGAGATTTATCTTTTTTCTTTTAGGAAAAAGATATTTAAGCTTTCCACCAGAAATCATTCATTTGGAGAATATTTCCTATGAAAAAGAGCCACATGGCCCATCTTCACTCACTGGGCGATTGCAATAAGTTAATTTGGACAAATCACCATATACATACTCAGCTATGGTGACCTTTAATTCCTAGCAGCTTTAAAAGCATGCATGAAAGCAAGGTGGTGGGAAGGACTATAAATATCATACATCAAGTCTCAGAAGTGTTGTGGAAGACTAGAAGCCTTGCCACTGACTGGACAAAGTGGCAGACAGCAGGAAGAAGCAGTAGAAAGCAAAATGATTTTTTTTGTTTTTTTGCGGAACTGGGGATTGAACTCAGGCCCATGCGCTTGCCAGGGAAGCACTTATTCTACTGAGCCATCTCCCCAGGCCCCAAAATGAATTTTTAAAAAGCCACAGGTATTAGGATGTTCACCACCAAAGAAAAACATATTGATCAATTTTTGATGAAACTCATTTTTGAAATTCTGAATTATTTGTTTATGGTAAGTCTAAAATATATTCTGTGAATAGCAAGCATTTAAAACTGTGTGTGCATAACAGAAAGTAATAACCTAAAGAATAAAAGAATGCTAGAGGCAGAACCTACTGTTCTTTGGCAGTATACAATGTCACAAGGGGGCCGAGGGAGATGGTTCAGTAGAATAAGCGCTTGCCTGGCAAGCACAAGGGCCCAAGCTCAATTCCCAGTTTCTCCAAAAAACAAAACGAAACAAGAATGTCACAAGATAAAAAAGTATACATAAATCTGTCTTCAGATATAATTACTTCGTCTCATTCACTTTCCCAAAATTTAGGAGTGCTTGATCTGTTGATTTCAAGGACTGGATTTGTCAGTTTATTTTATTTTATTTTTTTAGCAATCTTAGATGGGGTTGATTGTCTCATACTAGTGAATGTTGTTCTTATATTCTAAGACATAATTACAAGATTTTTGTCTTCTCTTCTTTGTAAACTGCTGTTAAAAATGAACCGAAAACCTAAAATTCTTACTTCACAAGGTAGCCTCTCAACTTGCAATACAGTTTTTAAAAATCTCTATCTACAGGACCTGGCCCACAATAGTGTCTACAGTGAGAGCAAGAAAAATAATAAATGCAGGCCTGGTAAGATAGCTCAGCAGAGAAAATGCCTGCTTAGACAAGCACAGGGACTGTAGTTCAATACCCAGTACTGCATGCTCTGCCAGCCCCACCCCCAGGGTGGGCTGAGCCAACCAGAGTCTGGGTTTAGTGGAGCACATCTATAATCCCAAGGCTGGGGAGGCTGAAAGCAGGAAGATCATCAAGATTCCGAGCTGTGTAGTGAGACCCTGCAACAACAAAATACATTAACAAAAAGAAAAGACCAAAAAGTCCCTTTAGAGTGGGCCTGATAGCTCAGTGGACTAAAGTACCTGCTTAGGCAAACATAGGGGTTGGGGTTCAATCCCAGGCCCCGCCCCCAAGGCATGCTGAGATGGCACCTGAGACTGGGTGTAGTGGTGCACACCTGTAATCTCAGCATTAGGGAGGCTGAAAAACAGGAGAATCACTATGAGCCCAATCTACGTCTTCTATAGAAGACCCTATAGACCCTGTACTAAATACATTAAAAAAGAAGAAAAATGATAAAAGCATTTGAATATGTCAAACCATAGAGTTTGAGATCATTTAAAAAATGTATTGGACTCTGAAATATTCCTGTTATAACTGTAAGACAAATAAATCTTATTGTACTTGCTTTGGATATAGTCCAAAAAATAAAGTAGATGCATTTAAGATAAATGGTACAATAGATAATGATTATAACTTTTGATTATGAGGTTTTTTAAAACAAATACAACTAAAGGTCAATATTATGAGATCATATCTGTCTAAAAAGCTTGATCTAGCCGGGCGTGGTGGCGCATGCCTATAATCCCAGCACTCGGGAGGCTGAGGCAGGAGGATTGTTGTGAGTTCGAGACCAGCCTGAGCTACAAAGTGAGCTTAAGGCCAGCCTGAACTGTATAGTGAGACCCTGTCTCAAAAAAGACAAAAAAATAAAAAAAATAAAAATAAAAAAAATAAAAAGCTTGATCTGCTACTTGTCCAAGTGGACTACTAAATGCCAGATAAACAAAGCTATAAAAGACATTCATGACTTCTAGGATTCTGGGGAAAACAAGCAACATGGTGGGTCCTGGAAGTATCTTGGCTCCTCTAAAATAAGAAAAATAAAATACAAATCATCAAACCATTTCAGATGGTAATTTTCTCCATGAAATGAAGCCTCTTCATTAGATGGCTTCAAGATCTTTTCCAATATCAACATTTTATGATGATATAAAAGTTATTCTCACTCAGAAGTGCTTCAATCCTGGCAACAGTTTTATTTTCTTCTCTAAATACTGTTAATACATTATCTTAGTTGCTTTGTTGTCAAGACAAAATACCTGACACTCAAAGTTAAAAGAGAAAAGGTTTATTTAGCTCACAGTTTGCAGAGGCTTCAGTCCATGATGGGCTGGTTCCAACACTGGGTGGCATGGCAGAGGGGCATCCCAGAAGAGAAATATTCCATGGTAAAACCAGGCAGGCAGAAGGCAGCAAGCGGTGAGCAGCAAGCTCCAAGGGACAAGCAACGAGCAGCCCTCTCTCTAGCTCTCCTTTTTTGTCTAGCCTACTCCCCCTTAGGGCAGTCCACACCCACCTCTAACCCTAGCACTACACTGGGAATGAATCCTAGCATCACATCTGTGTTCCTAGCCTCTCTCACATTTGATCCAGCCACCTCTAAAAAGCCCAAACTATGATCACATGAGGGTTTGGGGGTACTGTTAGACACAAGCCATAGCATGCATCACTAAAAAAAAAAAAAAAAAAAACATGTGCCATGATCCACGGGAAGATGCACTTAGATGGTGTCAGGAAAGCACGAAGCTTCTTAGTTTCTCAGAACACTGTTGATCTTTCTGGCAACGATGGAGAAATAATTGTAGTATCTCTAAAGCAGCAGATGCAAAGTCCCGAATCACTTTCTGGGTTGTAGCTGATCATTTTTAAATAGCACTAACCCCAAACATGTAGGAAAGACAGAAAGACAAAAAGACAGATGGACAGATGGACAAAAAGAGAAATAAAAAATAGATAAAGGGAGGGAGAATAAAAGAGATAAGAGGCATCATGCTAATAACGCCTTTGGAGTAAATTACTGGCTATCGTGTGCCTTTGAACACTTAGGTTTCTATTTGTCCTCACTTTGATCCCAAATATAATTCCTTCTGTGGGTGTTTCTCTCTCATATACATATGTGTCAACATGTGTATTTTCATTGATAGAGTTGAATTTTATGCTTTTAAGAGAACATTTAAAAAAGTTTGTGCTTCTTTATATATACTAGGATAATACAAAACTAAAAATCTACCATCTCCAAACTTGATACTTGAACTTCTGCAAGCCTCTATGTAAATCAGGTAAAGTTGCCCTGTCTCAGAAGCTCCATCCCATGAAGCCTCAGAACATTTAGCAAATTAAGAAACTCCCTCCTTTTCTCTGAGTGATTAACTTGCCTCCAGGACTTGGAGCTCTGAAGCTGGCTTTCAGCTCCCAGGTGTCCTCTTGGCTGGAGCCTTAGAGCAGGACAAATTCTGCCCAGCTGTGCCCTTGGGGTACATAGCGAGCAACTGGAATCAACCAGATTTTTTGGAAGCTCATAAAAATCATTCCTCTCCAATGATGCACATGTGCTTTGAGATGTGCTTCCAAGAGGGTGTGGACTTACCTTGGAACAATCAGAAGCCATGTGTATTATACAGGTCTGGTGGTGGTGGTGGGGGTGTAGAGGTAAAGGGAAGATAGGTCCAGACTTTAAGCATACAGTCTTGTTGGAAAAAAATTGCTTTGAAAGTCATGCCTGAATGCACAATAACTTGCTTTTCTTCTTTCTTGCTTTCTACTATGAGAATGGGTAGGATTTTGAATATTTAACTGAAATAATACAGGAGATTTCTTACCTCCAGTTTATAAAGAACAATTAGTAATGGAGTGCATATCTCTGGTATGCATTGTACACAAAGACTTACAAAGCAATTGTTGGGTGCAAGTGGCCTGGGAAGCTTCTTGTAACTAAGGGCTTAATAGCACACTGCAGAGTATAATACAGCCAGGGAAGAATGGTGTGAAATAGTTCAGTATCTGGACACTGTGTTTAAAGGCAAAAAAATAGGAATTGTGTACTAATAGTGAAAAGATCAGAGTCAATAAAATAAGAGTGTTAAGATGAGACAAGGAAGGCAAGACCAGCCCAATGGCTGTCATTTTATCCTCCCCGACTGACCCAGAAGCGGTGGCTGTGGAGCAGTCCGTGCATACTGCTTACAGACTAAACCTAGGATCCAAGCCAATGTTAGAACATGGTCTAAGCAACCAACGAGATAAGTCACCAGGTCAGGCATGTACACAAGCACACTCATACATGGGCAGAGATCTCAAGAAAGAAACAACCCTGATAAGTAATCTCAGGCCAGGGGCCATGTCCTCTAACTTCAAAGGAGAAGCCATGGGGGCAAAGTGTTAGAAATGTAGTTTTGCAGGAGAGGTAAAATATTGACACCTGCAGAATGGTAGCCCAGAGAGAAACACACTTCTCGTGCAACAAAACAATTTGCAAGGTGATTTGCAATCAGTCAAGAGAGAAAAGAGCTTAGGAAGGAAGCCAAGGAGCTTGCATTTCTGTAATGCTTGTCCTGGTGCCAGTGATAAACACTCCCGCCCCTTCAGCCTCTGCCCATTGGACAGGCATTAAAGTGGCTGCAGTGCTCTCTCAATATAAATAATCTTTATCTTCAAATGCATGGGAGACACGTGGGAACGAGGGTGGGAAGACTTTTTGCTAACCCCTTTAAGGCAACTTCTAATGGCAAAAACTTCAGCCTACTATGGAAGTTTCATCTCAAGATGTGCCTGGGTGGTGGGTGTACTTCTGTGCAGTTTCCCAGAATGGACATGCACTTTCTTATTCCAAGTGTTGCCTACATCACAGAAGCTTTTGAAGAAGTAAAGGGCTTAATCCAGATTCAAAATCAAAGAACAGGCTGGTAGCTCAAAAGACCTTCCTCTGTGTCCTCTGCCAGTCACACTGTATTCTTCATTGAGATCTTTTTCGTCTTTGGTAACCACAAAGGATGCCATAATCAGCCATGTTTTTCTCTTTTTCTTTCCAGTTTTAACAACTTCAGATGACAACTTTTTAAAACAACTTCTGTTTGAATAGGAGCATTCTCTTTAATTTAAACATATATTTTCTGTGATTGAGGACAGCCTGTTTGTTTTTTTTTTTGGTGGAACCAGGAATTGAACTCAGACCCATGCACTTGCCAGAGAAGTGCTTATTCCACTGAGCCATCTCCCTGGCCCTGAGGACAACCTTTAGATCTGCAATCTCTATACCTTTCCTAGTGATATGTGTTACCAACATAGATCCAGACTATTTGACATTGTCTGTGTATGAATAGGGTTCAGAGGTCAAGTATCAAATTATGAACTATGCTTGGATAGTACTAGGCTCTCTTTTCTAGTCAGATTCATGGGGCTTAGAAGAGGGAAAAGAAGCTAAAGAGAGGACTGAGAGAAAGAGGAACAAATCTAGGCAAGAGGCTGATAGTTGGAGAAATTTAGCTGTCACTTGTAAGTTGAAATCATTCTGCACTCAGGTTACATTCTCGCAGGGGCCCAAAGTCTAGACAAGAAATAATCCAGTTCTACAAAGAGACTTTGGGAGGTCAGATAGGGGATTTATACCGGCTCTGAAGGCATACTTTGAACTTCTACGCACCTGAAATAAAATCAGAAATTGCCCCCAAAGCTGAGAAATATTTTCAAGAAAAAGTCAAGAAATGGTCACTTAGGATGATATTATTTTGCAAAAATGTATTGCAAACACTATAGTGTAAACAGAGAGAAGTCCCTTTGATATATATATATATATATATATATATATATATATATATATATATATATATATATATGTATATCTTTTCCGAGGCTAAAATTTTCAGTTTGATTTATGGCACATTTTTTTTTCATGGTTTGCTTTTCTTTGGTTCAATCTATGCCTTTCACCTCATTCTTCATTATGTGTTTGACGTTCTACCATGAAAAGATCTTATCAAAATTGATATTTGGGTATGTCTTTGTTTAAAAAAGCCTGGAAAACTTTTTCCTTCTCTCACAATCTTGACTCCTCTGTCTTGAGTCCTCTGAGAATGCTTTCTGTGCTTTTTTTTTTTTTTCTTTTTTCTTTTTGTGTTTTGTGCACAGTGTCACTACACAGTTTGAACTCATAATGATTCTGCTGTCAGCCTCCCCAGTGCTGGGATTAGAGGCGTGCACCACCCGGACTCAACAGAGGCTCAGCGTGCCCAGGGTTGGGTCTGGCATGGCATGTAGTTTGGTCCTTTCAACAGGGACAAAGAAAACAGTTGAGAATCTCTCTGCTGCAGTGACCCAAATCCCTTCCTCTTGCACACACACCCTGGGTGAAGGATTCTTCTATGGGTGCCCTGCTGTGCTGTTGGGAAGCCGGGGACATTAGCACACCACTCACTGTCCTTCAGGGCCAATTAAGCCACAAGTGTGAAGCATCTAGACCCTGAGCACCCTTCACTTTCCCTTCCAGCAGCTTGCCTTCTGGTCACTTAGCATGGTTCATTAGGGAGGGTGCAACTCAGATCTGTCCACTTGGCTCACTGGTAGGGGCTCTCGTGGGAGCTCTCTCGGGGAAGGCAACTGAAGCAAATGAAGTGAGATGTGGGGATTATCTAACCCAATGGATTTCAGTTCTTTACTAGAAGGACCACTTTCAGTGGTAAAGCACACCTGTACTCTAACATGATTTTAATTAAATTGTTAGAAGTGGTTGAATAAAGCAAATGTGTTCTTATGTGAAAAGGGTGTTTATCACCCTCAGACATTCTTTTCCTCTACCAATGCCCCTTGGAAAGACATCTTTTCTAGAGCATCAATACTTGGAATTCCCTGTGATTCAGTAAAGTCATAAAGGCTTGCAGAAGGGGACTGGGGCCTAGCATCTGCTGGAAATGATTCCCGACTCACAAGAGGATTGCTGAGATATTTTAGAATAATGAATGCTAAACATCAAGGAGGAAAAAAAGAATGCATCTCTCCACCTCTTTTCTATGGGTTTCTCGACATTTCTCTAGGATTAAACTTGAAGATGGTTAAAGCTTTCCCTGTGTGCTCATAATTTGATATGTATATTAATTAGAAGAAATTGCAATCTCTGGGGGAAGAGGTTCCTAAGAGTAAAGAGAGAATGACTGTAACAGTTTTATAGCAGTATTTTTACCTGTTTGGTGAACGAGCCCAAGATTCACATTTCAAGCACAAGCAGATGACATTTTAATATTAGAAGCAATTATAAAGACTTCTACAATACTAAAGAATATCTCTTTTTCCTCTGTTCTGATCTGTACTGAAGCATTGTTTCTCTTCATTGTTTATCCTAGAACTTGGTTTCAGTGTTTGGGCTTCATGTTTTTCTTAAAAGACCACCTTGCCTTTTTTATTATTAAGAACACATTTAAGTCACTGTTGTGTACTACTTTACTGGCAACATCTGCCTCTCTGTGGCAAAAACAACAAAACAACAGAAAACTCTGTCTCCCCCCCAAAGTTGTTCAGGGTTTTTCTTATTCTTTATTTAAAAATAACTTTTTTTTCTTACTCTTTTCCCAATTACTGATGACTCCCATGTATGAGTCTTTGGTCTATTTTTTCTCTCAGGCTAAGGCCCAATTATGCACCTGGTCATTCATCTGAATGACCACCAAGACCACACACTCTTCTGTGTCCTCCCTACGTATTTCCCTTCAGATATTTCTCTTCTTGGAGAACCACCATTCCTTTAAACATTTAGGGTAGGAATCTACAGTGAACTACAGCGGTCTTCACCCTCTTACAGTCCACATATTCAGTAAATCTCCAAGGAGCAATTATGTTACTTTCTAAATACCACTGAAATCTTTTACTAGCTTAGCGATACTTCCTTCACGTAGGTTCTCATGTTCTTTTCCCCAAACGACTCTGAATAACTTTCCTTTGCTTAAAGGTAAGGCCCTTGATTATGACTCTTAACATTTGAGCTTTTCATAATCTCCGTGCTTGGGTGCTATTCCCACCTTCTACTTTAGCAACCTCCATGCCCAGTAATTGCTTTTATTTCCATGACCTGAAGTCTTTCTGCCTTTTTGTCCTGATGGACTCTAAGCCACCTCCCCTTAACCTTATAACCAAGCTAAGTGCCGCTCTATTATCCCTCTGGATCTTGGCCATGCATATTGCTCATCACCTGTGTTATATGCTAATTATCTGTTTGCTCCTGTTCCCTCCCATACTTCTTCTCTTGCTGGATTTCCCACCCAAAAATCTTGTTGACCAAAGAGCTCACAAGTGACAGTTGTTGTCTCCAACTTTGTTCGGAACAGAGACACCCACCAGGATAGAATGAATCAGATGACTTTTTCTTTTTGCATGACCACATTCCATCTCTCAATACCCACTTGCCTACCCCTCCTTTGCTCATTTTTTAATCACATTTATCTGAGCTCCTATTTAAATATTAGGAGAGTCTAAAGAGTAGGGCTGTGTGCTACGGTCTAGCACTGTGCCTGAGACATAGCTATAATATTTGTTGTGTGAATAAAGCACTGTCATAAGGTAAATGCATTCTATCATTTAGATCATAAATTCTGTTCATTCCTGTTTTATTGTCAGTACACAGCCCCACCTACAAGTGACCCTGGGTTGCACAACTGTAATGAATGGAACTCAGACTTAGTGTCTCTCTTAAACATGGGCTGAAACACACTGCTCTATTAATAAGCATAATGTCCAGATGTCCTGGTCTGTAAGTACACTGCAAGAAGGTTCACCTGCAGCTCAGAGACACTGCTCCTACGGATAGTTAATGCATGACCGAAGAGCTTAGACACAAGGTGACTCTACAGCTGAAATGACGGCAAAGATTCATCGTTTGGTGGGCTGCCAAGTAAAAGTCAGTCCCAGCTGTTCCATTAACAGTGAAAACTCCAGGCACTGCCAAGCATTACCGTCTGCTTGAGCAATTTGGCACAGTTGCTACTAGGTCAGAATTACAATTCACGAGGCTGGTCCAGCCAACAGTTTGCCAAAGCAGTCTCAACTGCACAAGACACACTAACTTTCAAAGAGTGGCATATGATAATGCAATTACTTGTATAGTCATTGTTAATGCTCAGCAGCTGAGTTCTAAGTGCTTTCATTAGAGCGACTCATTTAATCCTCACAATAAACTTATATGCTAGGTACTGTGTATGTCACATTATCCCCATTTTACAGAGGAAGACCCCAGGGCATGGAGAGCTTAGTTGATCAGCTCCTAGTTCCCTACAGTATAAGTGACAGAACAGAAAGTCAGGTCCTCCATGTATGTCTCTAAGATTTCCCCTCAAATGCCACACAGCAGTGCTTTTCATCACTTCTATGCTAACTGCTTCAGTAGGGCTCATACGCTTGCCTTTGAAGACGTGTCATAAATATGATCATACAATGGCCAGGAGTAGATCTGCTTTATCTTTACGTAAGCTCAACAGGTTTAGACTTAAAACTAATAATGGTGCTAGAATAAACTTCTAACCAAGCTTGTGGCATTTTAGGCCCCCTCCCCTCCCCCTTGGAACTGGCCAAAGCTAAAAAGCATTCTCTGGTTTGCATTCATTTTAGTGGGAAGCTGTTTACAGTGAATTTAGTAAATAACATGTAAACAATTATCAGTAATTATAGGAGCTAGAGATCATTTATCTGTTCCTCATAATCATTATTTACAAAGTGAAACACAAATTCTTTAGCATTGAGGCTTCTGGAAACAGAGGCTGCCCACAACAGATGCTCAGTAGGTGAATGGGCCACTTCTTACCTGGCTGCCCATGTGTGTCTGCCCACAACAGATGCTCAGTAGGTGAATGGGCCACTTCTTACCTCACACTACGCAGCACTTCTTGGCTCCTGATCTCTTGCTTTCTCTCTGCTCCAAGCCCTCTGCCCTAGGCCCATGGCATCCAAATATACTCTCTTACGTGCCCGAATTTTACAGGTATTTCTGCGTCTATTAGTCCTTAAGGAAACCTGGGCCTCCCCTCATACCTCTCTCCTGTGGTGAGCTTACCTAGCTTTCCTACTCCATCAAGTTGGTTCCAAAAAAAGAAGTTTTCTGAGTTTGCTTCTACATCCTTATTTTCCCATAACTTCAGAAACTGAGGTTACCAGCCTTATGTTAATCTAATTGGCAATTTCTCCTCCTTGCACTCATTTTAAATCTTATCTATTATTCAGTTTTCTTGCTGCACAGACACACAACCTGATGCAATTTGCAGGTGGAGAAGCTCAACTGGGCCTGCAAGTTCAGGGAGGTCAGTCCACAACAGCCTGTCTCCAAGGCAGGAATGTCATGGCAGAAGGGTGTGGTGAAGCAATGTCCTTAATTCACTGTGGCTGGGAAGCAGAGCAGGGGAACAGTGCCAGACAGGAAGAGGCCAGAAGTGGACACAGACTCCAAAATCATACCTCTTTGACTTCCCCAGTCATAGGCATGAGTGTCCCCCAACAACCCCCTCAGGGACCCCCTTCAAAGCCAATCAAATTAATTTGTTCATATATTTCCCTCATCTCAACTGGCTTTCCCACCAGGTTAGGCAAAGTCCTTGTAGACAACTGTCTCACACAGCACTTTCTAATCCCAGGGCCTCCACTGGGAGATACTCTGGACCTTGTTAGCCCCTGAAATGCTTCATTCACAAGTCTTCAGTCTGATGCTTCACTGTGACCCAATACTCCCTCCTAGATCTCTCCTTCTAAATCTGGACTTGAGTTAAGTCATTCCTTATTCTCTGACTTACACTCAGTTCCCTAGCAGTTTTCACTGTTGTCAGGAAAAGTTCCACTCTAAATGACAGCTGCATTTCCCCATGATTCCTTCTTATTACACTGAAAGCAACTCCACAGTTTTGCAAATAAGAACCATTACCAATTCCAGCTCACTGTCCTTGTAAAGCTATTTTACTCATTCCTGGACGTATTTCTCTCTATTCCTTAATGCTTCCTCTAAGCTTTCTCCATTCATTTCCAAGTCTGACTCATTGTCAATGGACTGTATGTGCTCCCTACACGGAGGAAGTTGAGACTCTTGGTTATGAAATGTCTTAGCACTGTGGTTTGGTTAAGTGTCCCCCAAAGACTCCAAGTATTAATGGTGTGGTTGCCAGCCATGGCACTACTGGGAGGTAGAGCATCCTTTAGGGAGTAGGTTTGGGTCTCTTGGAGCATGCACTTAAAGACGATTTTGAACCACACCCCTTCTTTTCCTCTCCTGTTGTCCCTTGTTCTCTGCCACATACACCAGGCATACTATGCTGCCTCATCACAGGTTCCAAAGCAATGAAACAGCCTCTGACTGAAACTGCCCAAACTATGAACCAAAGTAAAGTTTTCCTCTTTTAAAAAAGTTGATGAGGCTCAGTTATTTGTTGCAGTAGTTAATGCACCCCATGTTTCCACCAGTCTTCATCAAGTTTTCTACTGCTACAGCAATCTCTCCCATGCTTCTATCAGTCTCCAGGGTTACTTCTCCTTAGAAAAGACTCCACTTCTCCGTAGACAAGACTTCACTTGTGCTTCTTACCCCACCTTCCAAATTAGTGGAATTAGTGCCCTTAGTAGTGAGTGCTTATGAACCTTTTTTCAGAGTTCTAATTTCCAACCTCCCTCTCGTTTTAAAAAAAATCTAATTCATCTCAGGCTAAATGCATGCTTAAATCTTTCTTATTCTAAGTAAAAATAAAAAGCCCAAATCAAAATAGCAACAATGAACAGAGAACTGAAACACATCCCGTCCCAACTCCTTCCTGTCTCAAAAAATCATCAGCATTATTTTTTTCTTTCCCAAGTAAATGTCTTCAAATGCAAGTCTCCACTGGAGTGGACACTTCTTTTACACACTTGATTGTGTTCTGTCTTTCTACAAGTCATCCCGCTACCTGAAATAGCTCCTCCAGCACCCCACAGGCTGGGTGGGACAGCCTTTCCCTGAGGTGCTCTGGGACACTGGGCCCTTTTCTACTGCTGCTGTCTCCTCCTTGTATTGAGTGCAGGGCAATGAGACCATTCTTAAGATGAATAATGTGATGTTCATTGTTGTGTCCCCATTGCCTGGAGTAACTGGCACATGAGACAGAATTCATGTATTCGTTAAATAAATGTTTCCATATAAATTTCTGTCAAATGATTCTGTTCCATTCATGGTGCCTGTTTATTGCTTTACTATGATTCGATCATTTTTTGATCCAACATATTGCTGTTCCCTGCCAGAGCAATATTGTTCCCATCTGCTGCACTGAGCTTCTGCAAAAGCCTTGGGGAGTTCTCTGTAGTTCACAGAGTTCTCTTGGCTGAAGTTAGCTGGTTATGACGTTACCCCTTTACTCACATGTTTGCCTCCAATGGCCAGATTTCTGGACTCATAAAACTTAAAAATTATCATGAGTACAAGATCAGATAGCTTATTTCTTTTTGCGTTTGTTGAGATAGGATCTTACTATGAGTTTCAAGTTGGCCTTGAACTCACTTTGTAGACCAGTCTAGCCTCAAACTTGCATGGATCCTCCTGCCTGCCTCAGCCTCCAAGATGCTGGGGTTAGAGAAGTGTGCCACCATGACTAATTTTTCTTATACTACATAGATGCTTTAATACACACATTTCCAAATTCTTCTGTTACTGTAGTGGTTGGTTGGTTGTTTTCCAACTTGGTTGGAAAAGTTGGTTCACTTTCTCAAGTTGAGAAGTGAAAAGTTTAACTAAATCAGTCCTGCAGTTCCACACCCTAGAGTATCCATGCCAAACCCTAGGGTAGCTGATCACTTAAAGGATATAAAAAGGGACAAGGAAGGAGGGAACATTCTATTTCCTCAGAGGAGCTCCAGTCTTCACAGTCAGCTTGGATGTCACAGTCAGAGTGCAGGCTCTTCAGCTTCCGCGTTGGATCCTCAGCCTTCCAATGTAGACTCACTGGCCTTCCATCACAGACCCATCAGCCTCCTGCTAGGACTTGCTTGGAACACTGCAGTGAGCTCTAGGCCTTGAACTGAATCCTTCTCCAGTGTGCAGACACCCTCTGCACTCTTCCTCCTCAGACTCTGTGGCTGACCGCTGTAAGCCAATCTTGTAATTTCTTACACATTTATACATCTTGTATTATATGCATTCCTCTAGTAGAACCCTCACAGATATGATTACCATCATAATTCCATAAAAGGGAGGATATGTTTACAATAACAAAAATAAATGTAATGCTATTAAAAATTCAGCGTACTGATGTTCATGTCTGTCTAGGCTGCCATGACAGAATACTTGAGGCTGGCTAACCCAGGCAACAAGAATTTATTTTCATAGTTCTGGAGCTGAAAGTCCAAGATTGTGGTGGTAACACGGCTGCTTTTTGGTGAGATTCCTTCCTGCCTTCACACTGTCATCTTATCTGGACTGTCTTATGTGTGTTCTCTTGGTGTTTCTTTCTCTTCTTTTAAGAATGCCACTCATACGGGATTATGGCACCAGTTTTATGACCTCATTATTTTATTTTTTATGAGCAGAATATATTTATTGGGGGGAAAGAAAGGCTTGTCAGAGAGAAGGACAGGGGGGCTGGAGAAGGAGGTTCCTTGACCTTATTACTTTCTTATTGGTTCTGTATCCCACCGTAGTCACACAGGAGTTAGGGTTTCAATGCAGTAACCTCAGGGGAGTCACAAAGTTGTCCTAACAGTTGTCGTTCTTTTTCTTTCTCATTTTGGTGCTCATTATTGGGTATTTAATCCTCAACTGATGCCAATCTGTAGGTCAATATATGGTAATAGGAGTCCTAAACATTATAAATATTATATATTAGTCTTTATAAAAATATGTTTTTCTACTTGTTGGATGATTTAACTTCTGTTCTTTAAACAAATTTTCATCTCTTTTATTTTTATTTGTTTATTCATTTTTTGGTGGTACTGGGAATTGAACTCAGGGCCTTGTGCATGCTAGGCAAGCACTCTACCTCTGAGCTGCATCCCCAGACCTCATCTCTTTTAAATGATAACATGCTCTGGGGCAAAATCCTTAGATACAATGACTCTTCAGATAAATGTAACCACCCACTCAATGATATTCACTGAGCACTTAGTCATGTGGACACAATGCAATTGAACTCATCAGCTGTGGTGTCACAGATGGAAAACTGAGATTAAAGTCATGACCCTGGAACTCTATCTTCTTCTCTGAACTTAATTTTCTTTTCTTTTATAATGGGGATAATCACATGTCTTTCTTTAATGTGTTTGAAAGGATTCTGTGAAAGTGATTTATGACCCATGTGTTTCTTAATATGTGATGTATAATAATTGGCATGAGAGACAGAACAGTTGGACTCAAAGTATTGAATATGCAAGAGTTAATGAAAAACACATAATTCTCTTCCATGAAGCAGTTAAGTTAGTATATCAGGAGTGTAGCATTCCTCTTCTGTCAAAAAAGTGTTTTAGGGATCTCTAGGGATGTTATTTGAGATTGATAGGTTACTGAGAGAGTAGAAACATAGTTTAGCTGAATAATTTGTCTTTGAAATAACAGTGATGATTAATGAGTAGATGAAGATACAAACCTGGACAGAGATATGTTTTTGTCACTGATCTTGTCCTTGATTAAAAGTTCCAAGTAACGTGCTTACAATATCTATAGGACCATAAAGCTGAAGGAGCTACAAAGACAACAGGACTCAGAGTTATCTCAATAGTCTGATACAATGAGTAAAGAGAGAAATCTATAAAATGCACAAGATTAGAAATAATGGTAACAGATGCCACTCCTAGTTAGGCTAAGAATTAAAACAAACACCTGTAGGTCTCTTGCTTATATGATCCTTAGCTTAATGTGAATCATTACGTATGGCGCAGGTGATAACAAGACAAAGGACAAACATATTGTAATAATAGATATTTTTAATATTGTCTAATGAATTAGAACATAGGAGGAAGAATTCCTACTCTGTCCACCTTGCTCTCTTTTTTATCAAACAAGGATATTGGAAATCTAGAAACCTTCTACAAGAGACTGTTTGAGATCTTTCAACTTTTTCCAGCAAGAAAATGTTGAAAAATTAAGGAGGTGTATCCTAGTAATAAGAGGATATCCTTATTTCCTTTCACGTATTTGAAGTTTCAAACGTTACATGCATTTTATTGGATGCCACAAAGAACTGCCCCATTATACTTGTCCTAAAAAGTCTGGGATCAAAATGGAATGGTGCAACAAGGACAGAAAAAAGATGAACTGGCCCAGCATCTACACTTCTCTTGCCTTAGCTCAAAATTATATTTTTTAAAAATCAGAACTAGGAAAGTAATTTGACCCACAATGAAATCATACATGTTCACTATTAAAATATCATGTACATCTTAAAATGCACTGCAATTAAATGACAAAAGGTTTTCTGTAGTCTAACAGATTAGCAGAAAAGGGAAAACACTGTATGATCAATCCCCCAAAAAGCTTATACTAACAAATCAGAAATTAGGTGACTAATATAAGGTTGAAAGAATAGTTCAGATTAAACCAAAGGTGAAATATTAACACCGAGTAATAAAGTGCAACTTATAAGATTCTTAGAAGTTGAGTAAAAACTAAAAATAATCACAAAAAGACTTTAGACAAATTAATGGACACAGAACCAAAATGGATTCTGAAGGAAGAAAATGCCCTTGGAATTTTTTATACCCTCTTGGCATGGATGGCAAAGAGTAGCAGTGATCTTTTCAAGCTGTTCTTTCATGCTCATGTTGACATAGATCTATTCCCACAAGGCTGTTCTTGTGAAAGCGGTAGTTCTCCTCTACAGAAATGCTTTCGTGTGTTGTGTGCAGATATGCACAGATGTACGTAATGTGGATATATAAAGAAATTCAGGTTAAAAGCAAATCACACAAACCGTAAAAACCTATTGATTGTATTCCTTTTTCTATTTCCATACTCCATCATTTCAAAGCTGAAAAGCCTTCATAAGTCACATCACCCTGTGATAAGTGAGATATCAGCTTAATCTTCTGATGTTCTGATCTGGTCAGGTTCTGGGACTGATCTTTACTGTGCTATGAGCGGATCGTGTACTTAGGATGGGGGGAACCCTGTTGCTCTGCTGATGCCAAATGCTAATTTCACTCCCATATTCTCTAATATTCCTTAAGTATTAGTAAGTTAGAGTACGGGGGAAAAATAACAAAGCTAGGAAATACTTAGCAGTAACAAAAACATTGCTAAGTTATAACACCCGGCCCTTCTCACAGGACCCTTGATGCCAGGACTTAGCCCAGATGATAACTATAGTAACCCTCTAACATTTGGCAGAATGCGGTCTTTCCTTTAATTTGCAACATCCTATTTTGGTAAAAATCCCCAGAACACAGCAGCTTGAAGACATAAGCAGCACATCCAACATGGAGGAGGCCAGCCTAAGGATCACAGGTGTACTCATCTCTTTGGAATGTTGTGGTTCCATACTTGGAAATCTCATCCCTTCTTCTCACTCACCGATCCCTCAAATAAAAAAACAAAATAAAAAAAGAGCACTTGGAAAGAATGCCAAGAAAGAATGGCAGAAATAATGCAGATATGAAAATGAGAAATAACCAATCATGAATCTTAATAGACTCAGAGACTCAGGCCAGGACACCTGCAACTAGGCTGTGTTTTGCAATCTCAGCCTACTGGGAGGTTTCTTTCAGGTTTCTCTTTTATGTATCCTTTCACATTTTCTAGATAGTGGAGGAATAAGAAAAATATCAATTGGACTGAAGACAGGAAAAAACCTCCACAAAAAGTACAACAGTGTCCCTTATCTTCACCTTTTCTTTATGTTACTTCTGTGACATTATGGTCAGCTATGGCCTAAAAATATTAAATGGAAAATTCGAGAATTAAATAACTAATATAGTTTGAATTGTATGCCATTGTGAGAAGCATAGTGAAATTTTACATTGTCTTTTGCTTCTTCCCTTCTGATGTGTGTAACATATCTTGGTCTAAAGTATCCAACATGTATATACTGCCTATCTGCTAGTTGCTTACCAACCAAGATATTGGGTCAACTGCTATAGTAGCACACTGATCCCATATTGAGTTGGGTTCTATCTGTAGTTTTGGGCATTTACTGGGAATTTTAGAATGTACCTTACCATGAAAAAAATGAGAACGTAACAATAAAAATCTTACTTCTTCCACTTTTATGATTATATTTAAGAAGCATATAATTGTTACCTCCCGTGCCTTTACAGTCATAAGAATTAAGAAACTGTCATAGAACTTTTCTTTGATATGATGTTTTGAATAAAATGGAACAGAATTTCATTAGCTAACTCCTAATTCGATTCCAATTGCCAAATATCACTAGAAACTACTGACTGAGGAATGATAGACAAAGCAGACAGGGCAAAGAGGCCTTGACTGCAGGGAAGGCATACAGATTTCTTAGACTTACTGACAGATGGAGTATGAAATAGGGTATCTATTCCTTTGCTATGCTATAACATGACTAAATGCATGTGGCATTAAATAAAACACTTAGAGTTCACTTTAATACTTAGGAAGTAAAATATTGATGGTTAAGGGCATGGATCTAAAAGATAATTTGGAGTCAAATTCTTTTTTTGTTTATATTTTAAGAAAAGGTCAATAGGGTGTTCAGGGTCTCATTACTAGATGTGACTCATATTGATCTGCCTGTTTACAGCCTCCCAAGAGCTGGGATTCCAGGTGTGCACCACCACGCCCAGTTTCAATTGCTGTTTCAGTGTGCCCAGGGGCGGGGCCAGCACAGCAGGCCCTAGATTCAAATTCTGATGCCTTCATTTACTATATGATCTTGGCAAAGTTAATTAAAACATATCTGACTGTAAACTTTGTTAATAATAAAATAGGGACAGGAAGAACTGCACATAATTCCAGTTGTAACAATTACTGATCAAATTGATCAGTAATGGTGACACACACAGGTACTCTAACCATCTGTGAGTCTGAGCAGAAGATCATAAGCTTGAACCCAGCCTGGACAATTTAGCGACTTAAGGAAAAACCTGACCCAAAAGCAGTGGGGACAGCAATGACTAAGGTTATAACTCACTGTGATGACCCTGGATTCAATTCCTACTAGAAAGAGAGAGAGAGACAGAGTGAGAGACAGAGAGAGAGACAGAGAGAGAGAGAAAGAGAGAGAGAGAGAAAGAAAGAAAGGAAGGAAGGAAGGAAGGAAGGAAGGAAGGAAGGAAGAAAGAAAGAAAGAAAGAAAGAAAGAAAGAAAGAAAGAAAGAAAGAAAGAAAGAAAGAAAGAAATATCAGTGCATGAAAAGCCAACAGTAGTACCAGTGCAGCAAAGGACAGCAATAAATATTCCTGATTATATGAAAGGCATGGATAAGTCCTCCCCATCTTTGAAGCTTCCTGTGTGATAATACTCAACAAATGTTTTTTGGTATGTGAACAAATAAAGGAGGAAAGAGCAGGTGAACAGACTTTGGGGTTGAAAGCTATGTTCCACTTTTCTACTTCAGACAAGCGAGTTTCCTCCTGTGATCCTAACCCAGGCACACTGCTGTTTTCAGTGAGAAAATAGTTTTCAATGTCCTCTCCTCTCCTTGATTGCATTCTACTTTTCCTGAATTTATTAACCCAGCCCTATTTCTTCATCTGTCATCATAATTTTCTAGACAACACCAGAGATAGCCTCTTGGTAATGTCAATAGTGTCACTGTCATTCATGGTCATTGTGGCAGCACTTGACTGGGAATTTACCATGTAATTAGGTCTCTGACAGCATCTCTCTCTTTCTCTTTTTTTTTTGCAGAACCGGGCATTGAACTCAGGCCCTTGTGCTTGCCAGGCAAGCACTTCGAAGAGTACCTCTTAAGTGGGAGAAGACACTCTTCACATTGTCTATTGTCTACTGCTCCCAAGAGAAGTAGACACTTCCCAAGAAGTGTCTATAGCCTGTGTTTTTTTATTATCCAAGAAAAGCATCCTGACACAGAGCTGTAAACGATCAGATATATGTATTACTACATAATTTAACACTGTAAAATTCCTAAGCACTCAGTCAGGATTTTGCCTTGACTAAATAACTACAAGAACACATTTCATTTCTAAAGCAGATAAACCAGTCAAGAAGCAAGGGTAGGCTCCTCCTTGAAGACAGCCTAAATTGACGAGGAGCAAACTGTGACTACCAGTAATACAATGATTAAGATATAGACTGAAGAATGTTCTTTAAATATGCTTTGTAGCCTCAGAACACTGTCCTGATTATACTGGGAGATATAATCCAGACCAAGTCCCATCGTAAACTTTTGCTGCACTCATTGTAATCAGGATATCCAAAACAGCTGGACTTAATGATCAGGATTTGTCTGATACAATGAAGTTATTTATTAAAATTTCCTTGTTATACAGCTCCCAGAGAATCATATATGTTTACCTTTGAAAAAGTTGAATAAGCACTGAACAAGTGAATAGTACTGTAGCTACTTGTGGGCATGATCTCCAATGACACTGTCTACTTTCAGTCATCATGTATGTTCTGGTTACTCCTGAAAGATGAAGTGTTTGCTATATTTAGCCTTAAAAATACATTAACGCAATATCCTGATCACACAAAAAATGGTAATTCAGTTCAGGATATAATACTGACTTTGTTTATGTTGGCAATAGAAAAGAAACAATAAAAACAATAGAAGCTGTGGGAAAACAGTATGTTGAAGGTAGAGTGCTTTAATCCTACCCAGCTGTCCATGCTTGAATGCATGGGAACTTAGCATTCGTTCTCTCTCCCTGTCTCTCTCTTCTTCCCTCCCTCTCTTAGTTAGTAACAAGCTCTGTATGAGCTTTGTCAAAGCTACAGAAGCATCTAAAAAGCATGAGAAGGAAATATCAACAGCTTAAAATAAGACACATGACAGTACTTACAGCAGACATCTCTTAGGTGAAGTACCAGAGAGTCACAATGAAGTAGTTATGCAACACAGCAAATTTCAGTTCCCTTACACTGTTTTATAGTGGCTACTAGCTCAGCAGGAGTCACCCAGCAAATCCTAAGAGCAAGGGTGACAAACACAAAACATTCCAGCATGTCAAGATAAATAACCAAATGTCCTACGCAGAGATCTTCAGAACCTTCCACTACTACACCTTCACATTCCTCTTCAGGGACTGCAAATTATAAACCTTGGACTTCACATTTTGTCTGTGTTTATTGAAGAGACCGAGCAAAAAAAAATTCAGAATAGAAGTAGTAATTGTACCATCGGTTTATAAAAACAGGCCACAGAAAAAGATAAAGATATGAGGGGACTTATAGTATTGTTAGTATCTAGAAACATTTCTCATATACATGCCAAGTTATTTATAAGTACTTCTTGATTTTTACTTAAACCCTTTAAGGTCATAGGGATATCATGGTCTTGGAATTCCAAAAACTAGAGCTCACATCTGAAGTCAAACTCTTTAACAGTGACATGACTTTTGATGAGATACCTAACAGTGTAAAGTTGACATTTCGCATTTTTAAATGAAGAAAATGAATGAGTGGATATAGTTCAGTTAGTAGTGAAAATCAGTTTTTTTTATCTCTTCCTACTAGACACTTCATTTCCTGTTTGTACATGGTTCTGTCATTTCCCACACAGGCAGGGATCAGTCTAGAGTTAGATTCTAGAGCACTCAATTCCATTTTACAAGAAAGCAAACAGAGTAAGAAAAACGCTGACTTAGCCACACAGTGGTACTGCCATGAAAAATCAGGAATACAAAGGCCCACTGCAACCCCATTGTCATCCAAAGCAAAAATTATTAATGCAGAGTGCACATAAACTGCCCAATTATGTAAACTGTAACAGTACACAGAGATCTAAGCCAAGTGCCCTAGAATATCTTAACTTTATGAAAAAACTCCACATGAGCAACATGCTAGGGCTCCCTTAGGATTCTGGAAAGCCCAGTTATGTAAACTGTAACAGTACACAAAGATCTAAACCAAGTGCCCTAGAATATCTTAACTTTACAAAAACCCCCACATGAACAGCATGTTAGGGCTCCCTTAGGATTCTGGAAAGCCTCCTGCATTCAAGGAACCCTGAAGAACCATAAGCTTCATGATAAATCTACATCTGGCTGTGGAAGGTAGGATCATATGGCTTTATTATCACACACACACACACACACACACACACACACACACACACCCCTGACTGTGGGGGCTCACAACTATAATCCCAGTTACTAGGGAGCCTAGGACAAGGTAGAATGAAGCTCTAAGGCCAGCCTTGGCCAGGTTTCCAAATAAAAGTTTTTAAAAAGGGCTGGAGATGTAGCTCAGAGATAGAGTACACCCTGGCAGGCACAAAGCCATTTAACTGCATATATTAAAACCAGACAACCACCCAACAAACAAACAAACCAAATAAATCATAGTTGAAAATTTCATATCTCCTCCCCAAATGATCAGATTTCCTTTTTTTCTTTCTCACCTGTCCAATTTAAATTGGTGTGTAGACTTGTTCCTTCTGAGAATGCTATGGCAATGTTGACGTATTTGAACTGGTGTGTGTCGCACTGCCTGAAAAGAAGCCTTGGTATGCTATGTGGGTGCATACCAGTGCTAGACACAAGTACAAGAAGAGATTCCTTTTTCAGTTCAAGTAGATTCCTATCTTATTGGGTGGAGAAGACTAACATGAAATAGGAGCCCAGGTATGACACAAGTAAAGAGAAGCACGCAGTTAACTACAAACTTAAAAAAAAAAAATCAGTGCCACAAGATCTCAGATAAAATGGACATTTATAAGGATTAGCTTTGTTCTAAACATAAGAGCCAGAAAATTGAAAGTTGAATAGGATCTGAATTTGGAGATCATGCTACATTGCTGGAGACTTCAGCAAGCTTTTTCTAAACTTTTTATACATGTTTTATTTATTTATTTGGCACAGGGTCTCACTGCACAGCTCAGACTCCTGGTGATCTTCCTGTCTCAGCCTCCCCAGAGCTGGTTTTGATGGCTGACATACTCTTTCCAGGCTGGTATTAGACCACTGAGTTATCTCTCCAGCCCATTATGCAAGCTTTTGAAGAGGCAAAAAAAGTACTGTTTTTGTTTTAATGTATTTGATTGTTACAGAGTCGCACTACACAGCTCAGACTTGTAGTGATCCTCCTGTTTTCAGCTTCCCCCAGCATTGGGATTAGAGGCACGCACTACCACGCCTGGTCTGGTGGCCAGCTCCATGCACCCGGGGCAGGGCTGGCATGGTACATGGCACTGGGGATTGAACTGCGGTCACTGTGCTTGCCTACATAGGCGCTTAGTCCACTGAGCTATCTTGCCAGCCCAGGAACATAATTGTTTTAATGGAACAATAAGAAACAAAATATAGCTAAGAAGAGTACAGCTAAAAAAATAGGACAGGGAGAACTGCTTGGATTTGATATGCTTGGAAATTGCATGATATTAAAGGTTTGGAGGTAAAAACAGTGATGAAATGGCATGAACAACAGACTGAAGTGGTGAAAGCTGGAGTCTTAGGGACAAGGTCAGGACACCTTTCCTGTGTCTAGGTTAGAATAATGGTCTGTGGAAGGAAGGGTAAGTATGGCGAGTGACACATACAAGGCCAAACCAACAAGATGAGGGATAAGCAGGAAATGGGAGAACCTGCACGAAAGGAGCAGGCTGGACAGCAAAGCCGACCTTGGACTTCACAGTTTTAATGTACTACGAGATACCCAGCACCTGCTGGTGGGAAGATAGAAGACGGTGAGAGTGCAGATGTGAGGGTGGGAAAAGTGAGAAGAAAGCAGAGGGGCAAAGAGGGAGTGAGTGAGAGTGAGGGAGTGTTGGAAGGGAATGGAAAGGAGGAAGGGAGAGGGGTAGAGACCCAGCTGGCTGTGAATACGTGAAGGCTACTCACACATCCATTAGTTTGAACTTAAAGAAATGATGGCCTAGAAACAAGAAACATAATCAAGAAACAATTTTTGAAATAAATAATATGTGTGACATATAATTAAAGGGTCAGCTTCAGAGTATTTTGGTTGGTTCAGAACAAATGTGAGGTAGATGTTCACTTCAACTTCCTTTTGAAAATTAATTTAAATTTTAAAAATGTATTCTAGCACATGGTCTACAGGGTCTCATTACACAGATCCGACTCGTAGTAATCCTCCTGTTTTCAGCCTCCCAAGTGCTGGGATTACAGGTGTGCTCCACGCCCAGGCTCAGTGGCTGCCTCAGCATGCCCCAAGGACAGGACTGGCATGGCACGGGGCGGTTGAACTCCAGTCCCTACGCCTGCTGAAGCAGGTGCTTAATCTGCTGAGCTAGCTGGCCAGACCTGCTTCACCATTTTTTTTTTTTATTAATTTTATTGAGAAACAAATAGCAATGAGACAGCTTCAAAACTGATAAGTAGAATGCTTCAACTTCTTAGTAACTTTTTTCATTTATTTGCTTTTAGAGGAGATGTACTTGTGCATTTTAATATACGATATAAAGTACATGTTTCTACATTTGGCAGTGTGTGTCTTTAGTCTACAGAGTTTTTCATTAATTAAAACATTTAACAAAGGTTTCTGTGTCAGGCACCCGTCTAAGTGCTAGGAATGTGAGGAAGTACAGTGCTGTTAACAGGTTCACGATCTTAATTCTCAAAGGACAAAGAGACAGTAAACAGACATATATGGATTATAATCAGCTGGTAGCAGAGTTAAAGTTTAATAGAGGGAGCCAGAATGCCTTTTAGTAGAGCTGCTGTTTTAGAAGAGATTCACTATTGGTCTTTGGGGAATTAATTTTTCAAGTGATATTAGTTGCTAAAGAACTGCAGAGAAACTACACAAAGAGTGTGTGGAATGTGCTAAGTAGGAAAATTTTAAGAAAATCTTGTAGAGGTCAGCAGGCCTCGGGCAGGTAAAGGCTTCTTCACCATGGAAAGGATTTTAGTTTAGTTTAGTTTCTTTTTTTCTGATCTTTTTAAATTTTATTTTAAAGAGGAAAAAAATCCCAAAACAAATAACAATGAAGACAAAAGCAGAGCAATGTAAAGAAATAAATATGGTGCAGAATTGGAAAACAAGAGTAGAAAATTAACAATGACTGTTATATTACATATTGTTATCAAATTCATTGCTTGAATTATCAGATAGAGGCATGCAAGACCAGCCCAACAATTAAACATGAACTTTTTCTTTTCTCTTCTTTGGGTGGAACCAGGGATTGAACTCAGGCCCTTGCGCTTGCCACTGTGCTTATTCCATTGAGCCATCTTCCCGGCCCCTAAATTTTTTCTTTGACTAGAAATGTGAGAGAAATACCAGAGACTTCCAAATTGAGGAATGGGAAGACAAGGCATAATTTACATTTACATAAATCTCACTCTGCTGTGTTTGGGATGAAGCACAAGAGGGTGTCAAGGGTGGAAGTAGGAGGCCAGTTAAAAGGAGATTATAACAACACAGGTGTGAGACGCTGGTGGCTGGGCCCAGTGTGGGTGAGGGAAGTGTGGGTGTGGTAAGCGTGGTGACAAGTGACAGGCTGTGAGTGCATTTGCAGGAAAGGCTGGTGAGACTGACAGAAGTTATGTGAAGTATGGCAGAAGAGAAAGGCTAAAGGTGACTCGCACAAACTGAGATGAAAATGACAAGTTTTATGGAAAAAAATCAGAGTTCAGTCTTTAGCCATTGTAAATGATTTTTGGGTAAGATATTTAACTTCTCTGTCATCCTTTTTTTTTAATCTGTAAAGCCAACATAGTGACAGAATCTCTTGTTCAGGGTTATAAAGCATTAAGTGGAAATTTCAGAAAAGCTCTGAATGGAGCCTAGCATTGTACACTAGATATTTAGTTAGACAGTAGAGATTTGAGGCAAAACATCAATTGTGCATCATGGGTCTTACAATAAAGCCTCAAAAACCCTTTGCACATTTTCTTGGATAATTTTGCTTGTGGGCTAAGGGTGCTTGCCATTGCAGTAGGGAAAATGTGAACTCTAGGGGACAAATTACCTCATGGGTGCTGAAAAAAATCTTGGAGATGATTGTGATTGAGTAAGAAATTACACTGAGAAGTGAGAACTATGAGAGACACTCTGATTAAGACCAATTAAAAGGGAAAAAAGAGCTTTTTTTTGTATTTTAGGGAAGGGTCTACAGAGTGTTCAGGGTCTCACTGCTAGATTGGACTCATAGTGATCTGCCTGCTTACAGCCTCCCAAGAGCTGGGATCATAGGAAGGTGCCACCATGTCAGCATGGCAGGCCTGGGGATCAAACCCCAGTACTTTAATCCACTGAGCTATTTGGCTGGCCCTGGGAATGGAAGAAAAATTGTGAAGAATTACTTGAGGGGAGCATATTTTATGAAAAACAATGAAACACATTAAAATTTAACGGAAACATTTATAATCACAAATATAAATAAACCCCCATGTTTTAAAAAGTATGATTTATGTCTTTATGAACACTCTAGTGAACTGACCCCTGGAGAGAGAGGAGATATCATTTAACAAAAGAAACTGTAAATTTACCAATATTCCAAGGAAACCAAGGAGTTGACTGGCCTACATCTTTTAAGGTAAGATTTGGGATAGTCACAGCATAATCAAGTGCGATGCCCCCATGTTGCCATGAAAGAAGATTCCCAGCCGGCTGGGAGGAATGGATGGACGGATGGATGGATGGACGGATGGATGGATGGATGGACAGATGATGGATGGATGGATGGATGGATGGATGGATGGATGGATGGAACACAAGTGCACAGGCCACTGTGCCAATGCTTACTAGTCTGAGCTTCAAACCAAGGACCCTTCTCACTAGTTACATATGCATCCTGGTAGAGACAGAGGAAGAGATACTGGGTTCTCACATGCATGCCATTCTAGGCTCTGCATACGGAATTTATCATGATCATGATCATCATCATCACACGGCTGGTGCTTGAATCTAGGTCTTCGTCCACATGGTGGGCAAGCCCTCTACCACTTAGCTGTGCCCTTAGCGCTTCCCTCCTGAACACCTTTCAAGGATGAGCTAATGGAGAGGGAAGATGGTCAGCAAGGGTGACAAACAGGGTGAGCATGTGACTAGTGATTATTCCAGGTTGGGAAGGGTGCCGGGTGGGAAAGGGAAAAAGAAAGGAGATTGGAAGTACTAAATAGATGCTCAAGCATGTGTGTAATTATCACACAGAACTACATTAATATGTGCAATTAACATGTGTTAAAATTTTTTAAAAAGATAGAGTTGTTTTTTGTTCAGTTAGAGTACAATGAAAATATACATAGCTTACTTTTGCAAATTAATGGTTTCACTATTGAAAGATGATTTATTTAAAATATTTGATGAAATAGTTATTTTTTATTGAAATATTTACCCCCTATTTCAGGTTTGCTCAGATGTTTTGCCAGAAAACACTTGGCTTCCACGGAATTCTGGAAAGCCTCTGATGGCAGAGAAGAAATGTCCCCACAGTGTTCTTACAAGTATTTTCTACTTGTAAATTATTTTGAAGATGTTATCTCTGAATCAAATTGTTTTTGCTACTTCTAATTCTCAAATAGGTTTTTATTTTCTCTTGTCAGCACCTACTGCCACTGAACTTTAACTCAACTGCAAGCCCAGAACAGGCATAAATTAACTTAAAAATTTATTATTTTCTCTAAATACCTACTCAGTTACATTCTTGTGTGCTCCAAATAAGCCACACTGAACTGTACATTGTTTATTATTTACAATTTTCTTTTAGAACCTTATCAATCTAGTTTCTTCTAATTTTATGATTTAATTACCATTTACAGTATATTTACATGTGACATACATAAATTTATATATGATTACATCTGTACATGTCTCTCTCTCTCTCTATGTGTATATATATATATATGTATATATATACATATATGGGATACATATTTACACACATAAATTTATATATGTATATATTTTATATATATTTGACTTGAAGATCTTGTAATCTTTTTTTTGTATTTTAGGGAAGGGCCTACAGGGTGTTCAGGGTCTCACTACTAGATCAAACTTGTAGTGATCTGCCTGTTTACAGCCTCCTAAGAGTGGGGATTACAGGTGTGCCACTATGCCCAGTCTCAATTGCTGTCTCAGCGCCCCCCACCCCAAGGGGGCAGGGTCGGCACAGCAGGCCTGTGGATCAAATCCTGGTCCCTGAGCCTGCTTGCAGGCGATTTAATTCACTGAGCTATTTAGCTGGCACTAAGATCTTGTAATCTAAATCCTTTAAGTTTTTGTGCTTTTAAAGTAAGCATACTAAGATTTATAGCATTTGAAAATTTTCTAGAAAGAAAATTTTTATATACTATTGATGGGTGGGTAATACATGTTGTACTATGTGGCTTTATAAGAATGTGCATATTGCAAGATACGAAATTCCATCATTAGATGAATTAATCATTTAGAAACTTCTACACATGCATATAAAGAAATATGAGTATTTATCTACCTATCTATCTATCTCAGCTGCACACAATCTAAGTGTCTCCCAATAGGAGATCAAGCAAATTAGGACATATTTAGATAATATCAGTAAGAATGAACAAACAGATAGATATATTATTCAGGAATGTACCACAAAAAGTACAAAGTGATTAATACTGTTTGAGGGTGTTTAAATGTCTGATGAGAGAAAAACATTATGAGGATAATTAAGCATCACATTCAGGGTAGGAGAATTTTAGGGGGAGTTAAGGAGAGGAATGTGGTCCTGGAGGAGGTTCTGGGGGCTTTAGCAGTAATTGTAGTATTTTATTACCTGAGCTAGTGGATGAGATGAATGTTTTATGTCTAAAGTGTTTGGTTAAAAATGCCCTTAGTACTAGTTCATTGATAGTGTATCTAAAGATAGTTTTGGAGAAAAGATTTTGGGGAAGTGAAGACAATTTCAAAACTATGCAAACTATGTGGATAAAAATAATGAGTATATCAAGAAAACAGCAAGGGAAGCCACATGCAGCACTGTATCAAGCGTCGCAGGGTGTGGGTGTGCGAAACATTTAGCTATGACAACATCACCTTCACTGCACAAAAGCAATTGGTACGCACTTCAGCTTTCACAGAGAACAAAGATTACCTACACTTAAAAAGTTATTAAAAGCACTTGGCTTTTGACCCTTAGAACTCCATTTGTACCAAGTATGGGTCAACTTTTTTCTTAAGTCATAAAAGTTGTCAAATGCCATTTGTTCTAAGCTCCATTTTAAAAACAGAGACATTACATAAGTTTTCATGATTTAAAAACATGCACTTTTATTTTGAGTCCAGGGGATAGCTGAAATAAAGATCTTCTATTAATTAAAATATTTTGAGTGTGAGAAGGGAGAGAAATATGGAATGAAAGAAAGAAAGCATTCATTCTCAAGAACAAATTATGCACTATGAGTTTATTAAAGTCAGCATCTCACTTTAGGTAGAAATTCAGTAAAAAAAAAAAATGACAGCAGACAATGACAGAAGCTAGTGAGGAGTGCTGCATGTGAGCAGAACTTGGGATTAATCAGGGTGGAAGGCCACAAAGGTTCTCTCAGAGATCATTTTACACAGTAGTGTGTGCATGATGCTTAGGGTCACAGAAATAAAAACATTTTCTGGGAACTGGCCTTATAAAAATGGGAGCTCGGTGTGTGTGTGTGTGTGTGTGTGTGTGTGTGTGTGTGTGTGTTGTGGCAGAGAAAGTGGGGCAAATGCCGGGTGCTGAGCCATCTGTCATGGTCCCTCTTTGTGATTGTTCTTCACAAACATTACTTTTACCTTGTCTTTTTTAAAAAACTATGTTTTATTTTTTTCACCCCTTCCCAGCCTGCTATAAATTGGCTCTAGTGCTTACTCCTTGCAGTGGCCAGCAGAGATGCTTGCTACGGTCTTAAATGGTGCAAAGGGCACTTCTAATAGAGTGCCAAGCACTACTTTGACATAGTTTCTCTGGAGTTTACCCTCTGTGTTTATCTTGAGTTGTGCAACAATTACGCTGTGCCAAAGAGCTCTGGGTGGAAAGCCTCTTTAGCTCTCAGCCATCAATTTATAAAAATAATCGCCGAAAGGCTGAAGGAAACCTTTCTCTATCTTCCTTCTTTAGGAAGAAAAGAAACTCAGTAATGTGTACAAACCATTGTGCATAAATTCGAATTAGTTACTGAGTGGACATTACATAAATTTACAATATTCTACCCAAGTAAGATATCCATACTTTTTCTCATTATGTGGATGTGTGAGCCACTGACATGCAGAAGGCATGAACAGTCTTCACGGGGCTGTCTTAGGGTCCATTCATGGTTTCCTAGCTGGGCTCAGGATGCTGGATGCATCTTATGTGCTGTTTGGTTGGATGTGGCTTATAGACTTAGGATAAAAGAAAGGGCCTTGGATTCTTCCTTTGACTCAGTGGCACTGTATGCTAGGGAGCACTGGTTCTTGAACAGGTCCTCTACATAGTTCTACCACAATGATTAACTGAGAATGTTAAGACCTCTCCACGTGCAGGGAATGTTACCCATGATGATAACATCAGAAGGGGGCTGCTAACTAATGCTCATGCTGCTGTGGGCTTGGCGTCATCACTCTTCTTCCCCACCACCATTGTGCATCATCTCACTGGTCTAGCCAAGAGGTACACGTGAGTCCACATGCATACACTGATTTCCTTTGGCAGGAATTCCGTAACTGAAATTCTAGCTTCTTATAATCATTCAAAGGGACCATGATTTTGATGTGATGCTTCTATTGTAGTCTGTGATTATATATTCAAACTTGTTTCCACTAGTGAGAAATTATAGTCCAAAGATGGTCTTATCAAAGCTGAAAAACAGTGTTTGATGGTCTGTGTTTTAGATGTGAGATGCGCTTCATTTAACAGTTTCACTTTCAAACAGTGCCTTATAAAGGTAGATTAGGAATGTTCTTACTCATCTAGTTTGGCTTCTTTTTCTTCTGCCAGATGTTTATGTTGGTGAGAAACCAATAACACTGTCTAGACCTCTAGGATATAGTAATCAAGCATGAATGGAAAACATTCAAAGGTCATACTTCAATCTGGACCTAGCACATCCTGCTATTCAAGACCAGATTAAAGGTGATGGATCATGATAAACTGAACCACACGGACTGTTGAGTCAGCCATTTGGTCTGCAAAACGCTAAATATGTCACCAAAACTCTACAGGATAAAACAAAGTCTAGACACCATAAAATGTGCTGTGTCCCCCCACTGCAAGTTGTCAACAGCCAGATGCTGTGTTGTGACTTTTACATCAGCATTCTATAAATCAGGAACCTTCATCATTTTATGAAAAGAAATTCCTTGAAGTCATGTGATTCTGACAGACTGTGTACATATGCATGCCACTTGTGTTTGTACATAATTGCCTATATATATACTTATATCAATAAGACATCTCCCAAATACATGAGATTAGGACAAAGGCTCTATGACACCATCAAGATGTTCTAAGAGCAACCATCAACACTTCACCAAGCAGTAAAATGCCATATTTTCTCACTCAATATATGTTGATGATTTTCACTGATTATCTACAAATTGCTATTTTTTTGTTCTGTCTCTGTCTCTGTCTCTGTCTATGTCTCTCTCTCTCATTTTTATTTATTTTTTGGCAGTACTGAGGATTGGGCCCAGAACTCTTTTATTCAGATAAGGTCTCACTAAGTCACTAAGTTACCTAGTTGCCCAGGTTGGGCTTCAAGGTGTGATCCTTCTTCCACAAAATTTCTGTTACAGAGCATTGACAGGCACCCCTCTGTCATAACATTGACTTTAACATGAAAATAAAGTGCATTTTTTTCTTGTCTCTTTTCATTTATTAGCCTTTTTTTTTAAACAAACATTTACTTGAGAGACAGTATGGCAATAATTGGTATGTCATGACAAGCAATATGTATTTACAAGACCAGAATGACAGGCATTCCAAGCATGACCCTACTATTACACATTGCTATCTTCAGAAAAAAAGAGACAAGAAAAAAAAATGTCACAGGACTGTCCTGCTATAATGCTGTATATGGTTAGATTTCTAAATATCTGTGTAAAAATATGTAATTGTTTATTCATATTTCTTAAAATACTGTTTAATTTTTTTCTTCATCTTCTATAGGGACTTAAAGTTTAACATATCAATACTTGATGGAAACTAGCTGTTCCATGTTATGCCTAAGATGTTAGATATTCAGAGAGATACTTAGGTTAAACACAACTGCATATATTGTAGGGTAATAATAAGCTTCTCTTCTGGAGGGTTAGCAACCTAAGTTTGCAGAACAAAATTAGAGAAAAATAAGGTCTGCAAGGACAGCCAAGATTTTGGCCCTAGTCTTTCAAAGTCAGTGAAGACACAGGACATAGGAGAACCTATGCTATAACATCATGTAACTCAATTGTGTTCCAAATTTTATGATCAAGGAGATTATGGGACCACAGAGAAATGTGACTGATGATGCAGAGTGTGCCTAAGGAGGGTCACATGGAGAGAAACATTCTCTCAGGCTTTCACAGAGAGCAAATTGGTCAAGCAATGGTTGTGATTCATCCACATGGCTGACACTGACAAAGGATGTACAAAGTGTGGTACAAGGTTTCAGGATAAATCCTGAGAGGACTTGACTGACCTTATGAGATACAAAAGTTACATTTCTTGTTATATGGGTCTTGCTTTATCTTGGTCTTAGCCATCCAGTAGAAAAGTATAAAAATGAGGTATAAAAAGTAAAGCTGTATTAATAGGCTGAGCTGTAAAAGGCTCAAGTCAACAACTTCTGACATTGCCAGTCCTATGCATAACCCACTACTATTATGGACTACTGGACTATATTGGATTATTTTGCTGAATTCATGAACCTATGATATTTAAATGACAATGGAATACCCTTCTCTGACAAAACTAAACAATAAAGGGAATACAAATGAAGGACCATTTTGTATCTGTATATTCAAAATAGTTAGGATAGATATACAGCTGCATTCTCTTAATTCAATGAATAGAAAGATTTGTTCCAGTAGTATTTATGGACAGGATATCATGTCTGAATCTTGTACAATGAATAACCTCTAAGACAACAATATGCAATGTATTTATTATAGAAACTGTCCTACTAATCGGTTTTGAAACTGTCTCATTATTATTTGTTTCTCAATAAAATTATTAAACAAATAAAGTGCAAAATAATAGGAACTGGGCTCAGTGCTATAGTTTGTGTCTAGCTGTCCCCCGAAGTCTCATGCAGTCATGGGACAGACTTCTAGACGCTGTGATCAATTCATGGTGCAATGCTGAGGTTATGGGTGTGAGTGCCACCCCAGTCTGGGTTGCATAGCTACATGCAGCATAAGAATGGGAGAGAGGCTTTCTCTCTCTCTGTGCCCCTATGGCCCTTGTTCCTACCTTTCTTCTTTAGCTGCTTTGCATTTTAAGCCACTATGAATTGTTGTCCTCTTCCATGTGCCCCTCTGCCTTAGAGATAGCCAAGTTTGGACTGAAATTTCCACAAACTGTGAGCTAAATAAACCTTTCCTCCCTTAATTTTGGGTGTCAGGTATCTTGTCCCAACAAGGACAGAAAAGTAATCAAGACATCTTGGCACATCATTTAAAGGTCCTTTCCATTTTCTGGCCACCACTCTCAAGCATTTAGAGAACTGTTGATCAGGAGCACATTTAACTTACACTGACTGCAGGGTTTGAGTAAGTGCCTTACATAAGACAAAGCTGATTGTTTGCTGAGTTACACTGGAACACATCACACCCACCCACACCTGCTCACATGCACCTTGTCATTGTCATATCCTTGTAGTGGCACAGGGGCTTCTCTTTGCAATGGTTCTTGTGTTTTTTCCTCTGTGGGCTAGACTGGAGAAGCAAACACTGTGATCTTGAAAGTTAAACTTAGTGTCAAGCAAATTTTCACTTGCAAATAACATTTCTAAAAACACAAAAAGAATATGACAAAGTATAGAAAGCTAGCAAAGGTGAAATGTCATGGGTATTCTTTTGTTTTAAAACAGTTAGACTAGTGGTAAACTCACAACTTCAGGTCGCAGAAAAAGTAGAAGTTGAAGAGAGGAGGGAGGGAAGGAGAAAGGGTAGACAATAGAGGGAGGATCAATATGGATTGTCTCAGAAAGTTCTTATGGTGCTTTTCAAACCATGATTTGGAGACTTTTTACTACACAGGTTACTTTTTGGGGTCAAAACTAAACACAGCTTCTGGAGTTGAGAGGCAGTTTCTTGATTTCTATATACTTTCTACCAACTACTATACTGTCTTTCATAGTTCTGCACAGTCAATATTAGTGTGGAGTTGACCAGACACTAGAAGCCTGTCAAGTATAGCAACCTCTGTTCTGGTTTGGGATTTTTCAAGGGGAACAGTATGATACAGGGCATATTATATAAGATTATTTTATAATCACTCAAAGAATCATACACAAGAGTGCAGGAAATCTGTCCATACCCTAAAGACCAAAGAATTTAGCTAAGGGACTGGATCCTAATATCCTGAATGGGTCCAGCTGAAAATCTGGAGTGCATAACAATGCCCCTCACAAGTCTAATTAGAGGCCTCGAGCCCACGACAATGTGTCACGTAGGTCTGCTTCACGGATTTAATCTGGGAAGTCTCGATGGTCAGTGACAGATGCTAGAAAGTCTGCATCAATGGGATGAAGGACCTGTGCTAACAAGCTGAGGGATTGGAACTGAAGCCAGAAAGCTATGCTCAAGGTAAGAACGAGAGATCCCCTCAAAAGTACTACAACTTGGGGGATGGGGAGATGGCTTAGTGGAATAAGGGCTTCCCTGGCAAGCACAAGGGCCTGAATTCAATCCCTCGTTCTGCAAAAAAAAAAAAAAAAAAAAAAAAAAAAAAAAAAAAAAAAAAACAAGTACCACAACTATCCTGACAAATAATAAGGTCCCAAGCTCCTCCAGTGATGAAGAAAGCTGAGGGCCCATCAGGAAACCCAGCATGATGAGCTTCTCCATAAGGCTGAGCAGTGCACCAGCTTACCCTCTGGAGCCAGAAAGCAATGCTCAAGATGAGGACCAGCTCTTGCCCAAAATGAACTGTAGCCATCCTCAGTGATGACAGGTCCCAAGTTCCTCCTCTGACAAGAAAAGCCAAGTTTATCAGGAAAGCCAGCATGACAAGGTCCTCCGGTAGAACAGCCCAAGAGAAGCAGCAGCTTCCAATAGCTTCAACAACTTCTCCAAAGAGCTTCCCTAACAATATCTCAACATCTTCTCCAGTTCTGCCTCTTATAGTGCTGGCAACAATCCCCCCAGACCTGGCATTAGGATAGTTCAGTTCAAGTAAGTGTAACAAGTTAACCGCCAGCCTTTACTTCAGTGAATCTTTGTACAGATCACTGAACCATGTCCAATACTGTATGCCCTTGTTTGAAAGTGTTCAACCTTAAAACTGTTCTTTTCTCTCTTTCTATTATTCAACCTTTCTACCTAGGGACAGTGAGAAGCCATAATTAAGATCTTTTGGAATACAATGCTGAATTCCTCTCTAAGAGAAAATGGGACCACCATATTTGGACAATTCTCAGCATTCAAAATATGCTTTTATTACCATGAAATGGGGAAAAAGTTGAAACAATACCAGTGAAAATTCATATATCTTTTGGTAATTATATCACTCAGTTGATTAACCTCTGCACTAGGTAGATTTTTAAGGGATTTTAAAACTGTTCAAAGTGGCTTCAGTCGACACTAGTCTGAAAGAAAATGAATTTTTGGAATAGTTTTACATATGGAGCTATAGAATTGATTCATAGTGACTGTATATTTAATCACTGAATTTTATTATATGAAATGTTTTTTCTATCCAGTATTACAACTTTCATTGCTGGTAAGCATTTACAAAAATAATTATGCTCTATTTTTAATGAAAACACTTGAGCCTTAGTTCTCTTTCATTTTAAAATTGCAAGGTATAAAAACCATTCTTAAAGTTATCATCAGAAAAAAAAAGTATTTGTCTTGTAATTTGCTTTTGTAAGAAATTCTGTGAAATCTCAAATACTTTAGGATAACCTATTTTAGTTCTATAGTGTTCTTTCTGTCAAGTTCTGACAGTAATCTCTTCTATTAATTGAAATATTTAAATTGTAACTTCTACTCTTAGTTCATTTTGATTTATGAATTATCCAAGGGTATCTTATTTCAGATAGTGATGTATTTTAGGCTTCAGTACACCCACACGGTGAAAGCAGGTCGTCGTCGTCATTGTCATTGTCGTCGTCGTCATCGTCATCATCATCATCATCTCTCTCTCTCCCTCTTGTTTTGTTTTTTGCTTTTTGGTACAGGGAAGCAAACTCAGGTCCTTGCACTTGTCAGACAAGTGCTCTTCTATATCCCTGGCCTCATGATCCCATTTTTTAAGCAGTACGATGATTGAACATATGACTCCACAGTGCTTCGCAAGTAACAAGTCTGTCTGTCCTACAAAGAAAACATCCATCCTGGAGGAGGAGGACTAACTAGTCTGACCTTTGCAGAGAGGATTTCCTTAGGCTCTGTGGGGTGCACATAATCTGGCTTATTTATTAATGTTTATAGGCCATTCTGTTCATCAAGGGAGTTGGACCTGCATGGGTCTGCAGAGCATTTAACTGATATCTCAACCTTTATACTTACACTTGAGTCAACTTTCACTCTTTATGTTCCACAGTTTGTAGGGTATACCTTGTACTAGGAAGGAAATATGGATATCGTATGCACCTTTCTGATTTTGTCCCTTTCTGGCATGAACTTAAGGGTGTCTTTCTTCCCCCACTGTCTTGAGAATCGCTGCTTGAAAGATTCTGTCAGTGATGAGTTTCAGAGAGCTCTCAGTGTCCAAGAGATGTGCTATAGTGAGATGGAGTTCATCCAACCCCAACTGGTATTTCTTGAGTTCAAAGGTTGTGTTTCATTGTCATAACTATTGGCAAGTAGACAGGGACTGTGCCAGTCTTATTTGTCATTTAGTGCCCAACACAATGTTTGTGAACAACAGATGCTTAAAAATTGTTTTGAGACTGATTAATGATGATTGACTAATTTGGGAGTTTTTGAGATTTATCCATGAACAGTCAGTGATAGATTTTAAATATACTACAAAACACTACCCTAATTTAAGTGGGATTAAAAATAGTAGCCCTACTTCTCAGGATGATTTTGAAAATAAAAGGAGAAGATGCCTCTGCACAGGCTCTTGCAATTACAGGCTCTCAAAGAAAGCATGCAAATGATGGTGGCCATCCACTGGCAGGTGCCACGTTTAATTCATATTACAAAACACACATACTTAATCTTTGGTTATGCATGATAACAGCAACAACAGTACTCATGTCATGAATCTGATTATTACAGAGCATAAATAATTGAGTCTTTTCCATAGCTAAGTCTTTATCAATAACTTCAGGTACTTGCTTGAGAAATATCACTGGTTGTCCATATGCCAATGGGTAAGAACACAGAGAGATCAAAGCAAATACGTCACCATTACTCATAAGCAACTCTAGCACACATCAGCTGGGTGGTACATTTTCTCTCTTTGAGAATGATGGATTATTTTCCAAGTAAGTAACTAGAGTAAGAAATTATGAAACACTAAAGTCTACCTTTATTCTGTGCCTCAGTGGTTCCTCTGGAACAGAGAACTACCTGAGAAATTAAGTCCAGTTTTTCCTCTGTGATATAGCTTTAATTCCTTGAAGAGAACTGACATAGCAAACGATACTCCCCTTCTCCAAACTTTGACTTTGCACACATACAATTGGAGTAATCATGACCTTTGCAAAATGTGTAAGTCATATATATATTACTTTAAAGAAAGCAAATTGCCACAGTTTTGTCCCTGAAAGGGTGCATGTGAAACATCACTTTCTACTGTCAGGCTTGACATTTTACATGCTTTTCCTCATACCAGAGCCAATCCAATATGCTCACATCCCTGAGCCTGCTCATCATTTTGCTCTTTGCCATGTTTGGCTCCAACCATTTAGCAATTTCCAAAACAGGCTCCAACTTGCTCAGGACGATGTTCAGAGATTGCACATCTAGTATGACAAACTCTTCTGCAAGGATGGAGTCGTCCACTGATGTGCATAAAAAGTTATTCTGATCACTTCCTTCTACAGTTCACAAAGTTCTTTACAAAATCACCTCCTTTAGATCTTTCATTGCTTATCTACAAAAGAATAGAAACAAATCCACTTACTATTTAAATTTCACCTTTACTTTTTCTTTATTCATTTAATTTTTGCTTGGTAGAGAGTGCTACATTTGCTCAAATGTCTTAGGTATATTATAGTGATAGCTTGTTAGTAAGATAAAAATCCTTAGGAAGCAGAATATTAAAAAAATAGAAATAATTTTATGCAGTAATCACCAAAACTGATCCAGTGCTTACTGCAGGCCAAACATACCTCTACACATACTTTACATAGTAGCTCATTTAATCTTTAGAAGAATTTTATTTATTTACTTTTTGGGTCCTGCCCTGGGGGTGGGACTCAAACTGTGGTCCCCTGCACCTGCCTAAGCTTGCCTAAGCAGGTGCTTTAGATCACAGAGCTATCTCACTGGCACTTAGAAGAATTTTATGATGCAGTTATATTATCCTTCTTATTTAGGAGAGAAATAGTCTTCCTTGCCCAAAGCCATCAAGTACAAAGCTATGACCCAATTAAGACAAGCTGATGTCGTGGTCAGCAATCTCAGTCACTATGCTACACATTGTCACCAAAGCTGGCTTCTACAAGAACATGCTCCACTCTTGATTGAAACTGTAAGATTTAATTCTCTGGACACATGCTCATACCACATTTAGCTCAGGAGGTATCATCGCTTATGGTTATCTCTCTTTAAATTCAAACTAGAGCTGTCTTTGTTTACTGACAGAGCCTGCATATTTGGAGGCACACCTCACTCATAGTTAAAAGGCATTACATATGCCCTTACTTGCTTTTCACTGTGAATTAAATACGCCGAGAGCAGTTCATAAGAGTCAGCGCTTGTGGTAGCCCTTCGCTGGGAGTGAGCCAGGATTCTGGATGCCCCACTGAACTGAGGACAGAGAGTGTCAAGCCCTCACTTGGTTAGTGAATCAGAGACCTGGTCAAAAGCTCCTTTTGCCAAATGATATAAGATACTGAACACAGAACAAAATACCCTAGGGGAATGCAACCTGAGGGAGATACTTGGTGGATCTGTTGTACGTCTGTTGAATCTTTTCATGAGCAATATCTAATTTTTTTTTTCCTTCTTTACAGGCAACTCAGGTTTTCTTCCTTGGGTGTTTAACTACAAAAATTGTTTCATTCTGTGCAATTTATATATCTTGAGGTGCTTAGACTTTTTCCATTTCCCCCTTGTATGTGATGTCTTTCTACCAGAGAGTATATTCTTTTAAAACCTGTGTGTTTTGTAATTTTATGTCTTTTCAATTTATTAGACGTTGTTAAAGACTAGTATTTAATTTCTTTTCAATTTGTTTATTTATTCCTCTGCCCCAAGTGAAGAAAGCTACTATACGTATGCAGTCTGAGTTTTGCTTACTTTCAGGCTCCTAAACTGCTTCTGGTTTTTGTTTTATTTTATCATATCATATCTCATTAATTTCCTTAGAGGCAGTCTCATACGCATCAGTTCAGACTCCTTGTGCAGCTTTGTCAACTATACATCAAGGAATTCCAGCCAGCCTATGTAGGACAGCCCACTCTGTAAGTCTTCAAGAAGTTTTCCCTAAATATTTGAAAGCCACAGTAAATATTATACAGAGATTTTTTTTAAACCTATGGTCTATGGATAGACTTGGGAGAGGGGTTTGTGAATTTGGATCAGAAGGCCCTAGAACCACGCACACACTGTGGCGGCCCCAAAACCAGATGTAGTGGTATTGGCCTGTAATCCCAGGACAGGGGAGGCTGACACAGGAGAATCATTATGAGTCTGAACTGTGTAGTAAGACCCTGTATCTAAATAAATAAATAGATAAATAAATAAATAAAACTTTCATTTTTTAAAACTCAAACTGAAATTTAACATTTCCCCCAGTTATGAATGTTGGGAAAATGTTCTGCTCTGTATAAGGGAATTATCTGTCTCTGTAACTTTGTCACCAAAAGAAGCCAAGCTTTGCCTTATCATATTGTAGCTATCACAAAAATCATCTCTGCACTTATGCTCATTGTCAGACCTGCTCTGGATACTTATCACTGTTATGGAAGATCTCCACATGATCTCACTGGCCAACAATTCCGTAACGCTGAGCATTCGCAGCCAGTCATCCAACCAAACAGCAGAACCTGGGTCCATACTTCCATACTGGTGACCTAGCTATGGGCATGCTTCCCAATGTTCCCTGTTCATAATGGTTGGTGGCAAGGAGAGGAATCAAAGAACAATTCAGCATGTGAGTTAATGTTCTTAGTCTAATTAAGCACATTGGTTTCTTCAAAAGTACCTTTCTATTTACAGTGAATTCCCTTTATTGAAAATGCATTATCAGATTATGTAACCCATTCCTGTAATATTAGTCATGCGCACATAGGCTGTCTGGCTGCACTGTTCATCATGGTTATCCTCCAGGTTCCAATTTACTGAAAATTTAGTATCATTCTCTGCTTTCAGGAAAGAAGACAGCGTGCCTTTGGGGCTGGGGCTAATGGGCTAATGGTCACAGAGACCAGAGTAGGATAATTAGCAGCTGTTATGTAGCATTTGGTCAGTGAGAGCCTTGAGTGCAGGGAGGCTGGAAAGAAAGGGATAGTAGTAAGTGCTCTTGAGGTTTGAATGGGCACCAGATCAATCTCCATTTGACAAATACCAATTGAGCATCAGCCATGAGCCAAGGACCAGGGAGGACACAAAAGGTGGCCAGGGCCCCGGTAAGCAGATTTAGTCATGGTAGGCAGGCAAGGTATTTTCTTAAGTATAGGCCCTGGATTCTCTGCTATGGGAAAGATCGCAGAGATCATTCCTCTTCAAAAATTTGAGCAACCTAAAGAATTCCTTCCCTCAAGTACAACTGGAGCAGTAGAAATGTTACTGGCTCTTAAGTGTGGAATAGTTCTCATTACACATAAAAAGGAATGATTTTTCTTTAAGCATTTTGCAATGAGTTTATGCTCATTGCTACATTTTGAATTCAAATATACCATTAATATGCAATAGATGAATGAGAAGAAAGGATCAGGAACTTTCTTCTCATTAAAGAAAGAATGCTATTCTTATTTTTACAACTGTCAAAATTCTTCATTTTATGAAAATCTAAAGGGAAGCCCAGAAAGGAATAAGGTTAGAGTCAGTCCTATTCTTATATTAAAACATAAAACACAAACCATAATAAAATACCAAACCATAACAAGATATTTATGTGTTTTTTAAAATAAAATTTTATTTAAATTTGTAGACTATTTGTTATTTGCTAGTTTGTAATGGTTATATCAAAGTAGACAATAATAAAAGAATCACCTCTTTGATAAAGGTCAGCCAATGACACAGTGAGCATGTCTTATGGGTCAAGTCCAAATTGTTGTCACCTTAAAAAAAAACTTCTTGGGGAGTTCAATTGCTTAAAAGTATCACATTTTACTCTGAAGCAATAACAAAAGTTAAATTTGAAATATTTTCTTCTTCCCTGCCTTACAGTTAAACTTGACAGTATTTATTGTTTCCTAGTCCTGGGCAATAACGTTTAGTTTACATGAGAGATTTTTCTTGCACATTCAGAACAAACTTGAAAGCTAGGGTGGTATGAAACTACCGTTTTATGATTTGTTTTATCACAAATATACACTTTAAACGTCATCTCTTCATATCTAGTCAGGACTATTCTGAGAAAGTCACATGACCTTTTCTGAAAAACAGGGCCCAGAAATTTGAACCGACCTATGGTGCCACTTCTAGAAGTTTCAACAATTCAGAATGCCATTCAATATATATATATCAGAAAAACACTGGATTGACCACCCCCATCAAAGGTTAAGGAAACATAATCTTTGACCCATCCACGACGATGGCCTAGGAGCACACACTTAGAGTACAAACAAGAAACTATAAAACACTGTCGCAATACCTTTCCTGCATTTGGAGAGGCTTTTCACATGACAGTGAGATGCTATTTTATATCGGTTTATGAACACTTTTCCAGCTCAGAATCAGGCAGTAGTTCCTGTTTTCTTACTGTATTCCTCCTTCCAACCCAGTCTGCCATTAGGTGCCTGTCACATGAGCCCTAGGCTATTCGAATTGCACCACTGTGTATGTATGTTTCATTTAATTTTCAAACGCTGGCTTCTGGCATAGCCGACCCCTCTTGGAACTCAGAGCAGCTGCAGGCTGCCAAAGCAAATACCAGCAGCCTTTACCTGGGCAACACCCACTCTTTTAGTGACCCCCAGCTCTGGCAGGCCTTCTCTTGCACTGAGCAGGCCACCTCAGGCCAGACCTGCTCCAAAAATGACCCCTCACAGTGCTCCCCAGCTCAGGACGGTCTGCTGGCAACCGTTCATCACCACTGATTTTCCTGACACTCCAAAGGACCTTGCTTTTCTCTTCAAGGTTAAAAAAAAAAAAAAAAAAAAAGCAACCAAGAAAGCCAACTCCTGAAAAAACCTCTTGTAGAAACAATCAGACTAATACTAAAGAGACATTACAGAAAAACCAATCAGCACCCCTCCCCAGTAAGCCCAACACTCTAGAAATATTAAGTATCAGAGAAAGGGAGATTGAAAACACTACTCCGACATTACCATAGCTGAGATCATTAATTATCCGAGTTAATAACTGGGTCCGTGCATTAAATTGTTTTTCTTTGAATACCTCTCATCCCCGCCCCCTCCCCCGCCTTCCTTGCGCCCCTCACCTGCTAGCCGCCTGTCTCTGGTGTTTTTCCAGATAGCGTCCAGGGCTCTGGCCGTGGAGTCCCTGATGTGCTCGCTGAAGGACCTCCGGAGAGGGGCGCGCAAGGGCCGCGCCATCACGTGGGCCTCGGGGTCCCCCATCCACCCGCACAGGACCTCAGCGCAGCGCGGGCGCGGCGCACATCCCGCGCCCCTCCGCCCGGAGCCGTCCTCCGCGGGCTGAGGGATTTCGCCCGGCAGGGGCGCGGGTCCCCGGGGAGCCGCGGCGGAGCGCGCACCCTCAGCACGCGGGCATTGCGGCTCGCACTGCGGCCGGGGCAGCGCCGACTGCAGGCGGCGGCCTGGAGCGTCGCCAAACGCGCGCCGCGGCCACATCTGGAAAGGTTTAGGAGCCAGCCGGCGACGCACTCGCTGCGCTCTGGAGCTGCGGCCCCGCTATCGAGATGCTGCGGGTTTCCTGTAATCCAATAATTTGACTTGGTACATGCTGGGCTGTGGGTCTATTAAATAACATGCGTCTCCTTCCTGAGCAGTCCAAAGAATCTCGCATGATGGAAGGAAAAGGCAGGCCAGGAGGAAAGAAAGCGAGGAAAGGCGAGGGTTTGGCGGGGCGTGCTGCCTGTGACTCCAAGGGTCTGTCTCAGGAGTGGCGCGTCCTATCTTGCCAACTCGCAGTTTCAGATTAGGCTATTTATGGGGGCAGAACAGCCTTCATCTGTTAGCGTGGTGGAGGTAAGAGAGACAAGACAGTTCAAAGCGACCGGCAGGCCAGTCTGGATTGTAAGGAATGGAAGCCTGCGATTTAAACGACATATTAATCAGCTTCTCCTATTCTCCCTGTCTTCTACTGATATTCAGTGGCTTATTCAAATAATTTTAGGTTTTGCTTTAACATGGGATTCAAACATCCTCTGGTTCTGTGACTGTCAAGGAGTCAAATTTTGCTATTATAATTGTACACTGAACGCTGTGTACAATTTTTTTAATTTAAAAAGTAACAAGCGTTTTTGATATATTTTTGGAAATCAAAATATGGGCCAACTGCTTCTTTACAAGACATGTCCTTGAGTGTCTAAAATACCAAATAAGTTGATTTTCATGCCAATGATTTTGGCGTATTTTCTGCTTTTTAGTGAATTATCAGTCTTTTTTCTCTCTGCCCCACCCCGGTCCCACAACTTTCAAGTTTGGAAGGAAAGCTTAATATTGTCACAGATAACATCAAAGGGCCAGTTCATAACCTTTGCAAGATGAGATAATGCTGTAAAAGCGCTCTGTAAATTGCAAGGTATCTTGCAAATGCTAATTATTACTGTAATTATTTTTATACAAGAAGTCATTTTCAACCCACACTGATCTCCTGAGTCTTCACATGTCTACCACATGCATCCTCATTCCCATGTATCTTTGACAACTTAAATACAAAAAAAATCATCATGAAAATAGTGAGATGTGCTCATGGGTTACAGTTAATGTTAGCAACTAGCACTGCTTCTTACTGATTCCTATGTCCTAGATTCTGTTGGTTCCCAACTGTTAAGACTTCTAAGTCTTCTGAGTGTTAGTCCATTTTGCATACTCTGATGACATACCTGAGGCCAGCCAGGGGTGTACAAAGTAAAGAAATTCTCGACAACTTTGTGGGCTAGCAGGCCAAGTTCAGGTAACCTCAGGCCTGATGGTGGATGGCATCATGGTGCGAGCATGAGTGGGAAGGGATCTTATCACCAAATAGGAAGGCAGAGAGCTCTGTGGGAATCAGGTTCACTCCTGAAGCAACTCTTGAGAGAAGGAAGTCAGAGTACTAGCTCAGTCTCTGCTGAGGGCAGGGCGTGACATGACACCCTCTTACCAGGCCCTGCTTCTTAAAGGTCTCACCATTCACTGAGAACCAACTCTCCAACACATGAACCTTTCTGAGCCAACTCAAACTATGTCCAAACCCCAGCATCCTCGTGAATAAGAGTGTGTTTCTTTGGCCAGATGTTGTGGCATATACCTGTAATCCTAATATTTGGAAGACTGATGTAGGACAATTGCGGGTTTGAGGACAACATGTACTATATATCATACTGAAAGCAGTTGGGCAATATAGCAAGACTCAGTACCGAAGAAACAAAAACTAAACAAAACATTTTTCAAAATAGAAAGAAACATGCTTCTTGGAAGATAATGTACTTCTTTGCCTTGCCATTGGATTAGACGTAGATTAGGAGGTAGCAAATACTAACTCCTGAATTATACAGAGCTCTACCTATGAGAAGCAGTTGTAAAAGAAACATTTCTATTAACAATTCAAAAACCTTTGGCCTGGGTTATAACTCAATAGCAAAGGGCTTGCCTATTATATTTATAGCTCTGAGTTTATCCTCAGCTCCACAAATGTGTATGTGTATACACACACACACACACACATATGTACATATGATGAAATTTAATCACCTCATACTGGGGCCTATTTTCAAACAAAATATCCAAATTGTGTGTGTGTGTGTGTGTGTGTGTGTGTGTGTGTGTGTATAAGTGATTTGAGTCTTGGTACCTTGAGGCATGCTAAGTCATGTAGAGGGGAGCAGGACTAGCCCATCTAGGCTCCTTCTGCAGAGGAACAGCATGAAGTACCTGTAGTGTCCTTCCTCACACACTGCTGTCCATAGAATTTGAGAGTGAATTAGAAATCAATTCAGTTTTTGAGGAGGTAAAATCAAATTAGCTATAAAATAATTTCAAAATAATGTAAGTCCTAAAAGAAGGACGTGATCAAAGTGTTACAGGAACACAGAGCAAAATACAGCGTGGATTCCTAACTCTTCTTCCTATGCAGGGACGTGGTCGAAAATTCCGATCTAGATCTATGACAAAGTCAGGGCCCTGCAACCATTCCTAACATGAATGCTGAGTGCTGATTGTTGAGTCATGCAAAGTGAGCTTCATGGTCAGAAGCTTATCTCTACCTAAACAAAGGGGAAGAAACATCAACAAAGGAAAAACAGTATTTACTAAAGACCTATATATGCCACAAACTCTTCTAGAGCTGTGCAGAGATTCCTGGCTCATTGCAGCAATGCAGTGGTTGTGTTATCACGTCCTGAAGCTGGGAAAGAAGAAACAAGACATTCTAGAAAGCCCAGATGGCAAGTGTCAGAACTAGGATTGACATCTACTGCTGTTTGCCTTCAAAATCCATTATGAGTCAACTTGATTAATTTTAAAGTATTGATGACAATAAGCCATTAGTGATATCTGGTCTTACTTTATACTAGTGTGAAATTAAAACATTAATTATAGGCAAATAAAACAACAAACTGGGCCAAGGTATAGAAGATGCCTGAATCTACAGGTCCCAGGTATGGAAGTTAAAGGACCAATAAATCAATAGAATGAAGGTCAAGTTCAGTGCACACTGATTTAGGGGTAATATTTGGGTCTTGTCTCCAGAATGTTCCAGAATAACCCTGCTTCTACTTCATGTGTTCTGGAGGACAATGAATCCTAGTTCTTTACTGTAGCTCCTCTTAATAGGTATTAGAGAAGGAGCCATCTATTCTTTGTATAGAAGAAAGGTATAGTGAGGCATAGATCAGGTAGAGTGAGGCATAGATTGAACCTACCTGAAAGAATAAGATGTTAAAAAATCTCCATGTGAAAATAACTTTTACTATCAGATTACTTCAGGAATGGGAGTGTAGATGATGCTTTTAAGTAAGATAGATTTTGATTATTTATTTTATTATCACCCAAAGTAAGTCTGGAAATGCTTTCTCTTATTTATAAAAACTCAGTATGTTGAAATTCTGTTGTGAGAATATTTCAAATCCTTGCAGATGCATCTCAGCCACTTGTCAAGCATATGATATGAAAACTATTCTAACATGATTTTAAGTTATTATTTCTTTCTTATAATCCACTAGGAAAGTACTTTTTACACTTTTATACCACTAATAGCATAATTTTGCAAACTGAACTTCCATAAATTTTAAATAACCCCAGATTTCTTTGACAGGGAGAGGTGAGGGCAGTTTGTGATAACTAAAGGTGTTTCAACTCGGTAGATGGGGAAGAGGGAAATGTGGAGCATTCACTTATTTCTTTAAGATCCCACTGAGGATTCTACAAGAAATGAGAATAATGACACTACACTTTGTTATCCCTTTGGGCTATGAGAAGTCAAGTTTGGTCAATGGCTACTTGCTGACTACTGAAAGCTGTGAAAACTCATCCAAATCCCTGCAGAACAGAGATTCCTGTCTGCATATTAATCGAGAGGTTCTGGCTCAAATATGTCCTTAATATTTTTCATCTAACACAGTCATCTTGCTTTGGAAAGGCATTATATATTTTATCTGATTTGTAACTTTTGTCTTCTAGTTGTCAAAAATGCTATTTATTAAGTATTTTTGGTACATCTTCTTCAGTTTAGTAATAGAGCTGCCATCTTTACCAAGCCCATGTAGTATATACCCCCTTTGATCTTGCGCCATTCTCATTCGCTGTGACTTACTGATGCTTTCTTCAGAACAGCTGAGCCACTTAGAACTGCCAAGTGCTGGTAGGTCCTTTCAAAGTAACAAAAATGACCGAAAATGAAAAGTTTATCAAGAATCAATGCTATGCCTCAATTTTGTCTTTGACAGAGGAAAGAAATAATGGGAACTCTGAATCAGTGATCCAATGCCTACACCTGAACAGCAGGTTTAGGGAATAGCAGTGCTTAGCCCAGCAGAATGCAGCCGTCTAAAGGGTTGAAATTCCACCAAAGTAGCTCTTTATTACAGGCCACAATGGGGGAGAAAGTGTAGCAGGAAGCCTAGGTGACTCTGAGAAATGTCAGAACAGTTTCTCTTTCCTCTGGCAGGTAACATCTAGCCTGTCACTCACATGAAGTTGGTCTCCATTTTCATTTAAAAATGTCTAGCTGGTGTGTTCATCCTTAACAAGTTGCTCCAGCAAGTGGAAGCTTAGGTCTTATTCTGCTTCCACATTTGTAGCTCTAAGGATTACACTGAACTTGTCTGAGATTCTCTTTTGTGATGAACATTGCTAAATGCTTTTGTCTATAAAGAAATAAATAGCAATGTCACAGAATTGCTTCCTTGTCATGATTTCTATCATGAAGGCTAAATTTTAAAAAAATTACTATAAAGAATTCCACAAATACTTCTCCCAAAATACTGTAAGGTATAAAATATCGGTTATACCTTATCAGTTTTGTTGCCTTAGGAATAATGAAACAATGGCATAATAAATCTTAGGTGCAATTAAAAGTTTAGGGAGATATACACTTTTCACTTATGCTTCATTTTCTTTCATTCTTTTACTTTTCTATCCTTTCATTTTCATATTCTTTATTCTTCACAAAATAAAGCTCCAGTATTTTATTAATTAGCAAGTCCAGCACTTTGACATAGAGTGATGGAATTTTTCTGTTCACTCATATTTGGAGTATAAATATTTTGGTTTCTTTTAAATATTTTTATTCTAACTAATTCCAACTGTTCTATGCATTATTTTATTAGAATAAAAAAATCTCCAAATATAAATTATAAGACTTCATCAGATAAATCAGCAAAAACCTGTTTTATTTTGCTTTTGTGCACAGTATCTTCAGTCCACTGGAGTGATAAAGAGGGCCAAAAACTACTAGCTCTGGATTATAATAACTATCCATCATTCAAACAATATGCTTGCACTTAAAATAAAACAAAATTTGATAATTTTAGATATGATACTCAAGGAATAATTAAAAAGTCAAAAAAGAAACAAATACTTCTCTATGCGAATAGCTTGTTTATTACACCTTTTAATGTGATTAATAACTAGCCATATTATTAATAAGTGTTATGTGTTGTGACAAGATCTAAAACATTACCCATTCCAATGGGATTGAATCTTTCTGCAAAAAGTGTTTACATGCTACCTTAACCACCTTGCATAATGATAGAAACATGGACACACACACACGTTCACACACTCATACACACCCTAAAAAGCTAACAGAATTTAACATAGAAATTGGACAATAAAATATGAGTACAGTGATCAGTGAGGGGTGCTTAACAAAATAGATGAGTGCTACCATGGTCCCAACTCCACTCTTCAATTTAAGGGCAACTTTTGGGTCAGAAGAAACAAAAAGAAAATTTTGACCATTTTGATGTGACAGACAGTAGAATTTAGCTGGTCTGATAATTTTTAGGTGACAGACCTTAGAGATAAGCTAGAATTTTCAGAGAGGAATGCTGCAGAAGAGGAACCAGCACAAAGAATGAGCTCTGGAGATGAGCAGAAGCATCTGCCCTGATCTCCCCAGGCATGAGAAGGAACTCTGCAAGGCAGGCAAACACCGGAAGTCAGTAGCCAGGGCACATCCTGGGGCTTCCACAAGGCTGGGATTCATTGTGTTCCCATCCACCAGTAGTTAAAGACCTCATGGAACCTGGAGCGTTTGCCGAGTCTCTAGAGCAGTCCCAGCTCGGTATTATTTCTACACTAATGATTGTTCTGGGTCACAGAAGATGAAAGGAAATAATAAAGATAGAGCATAAACCATTGAAATTCAAAGTAGAGAAAAAACAGCTTAGAAGATCAAAAGTTGGTTCTTTGAAGAGAGATCAACAAAATTGATGAATCTCTGCTAACACTGGAAACAAAAAGGTTACAAGAATACAGCACTGCGTTGAAAAATCAGTTGCTTTTACAAATACCACCAAAGAACATTTAGCAATTCAAACAAGATAATACTACAAATAGCATGATTGAAAATATATAACATTAGATTTAATAAAACACAGAAAACCTTTTACTGAAACCTACGAAACATAATTAAGAGAGATTTAGAAAGGCTTAAATAAAGAAGATACATTTTTTGTATGAATTAATAATTCATACAAACGCATAGAATTTATTTTTGTATGAATTGATAATTAAAAATTATCAATTTTTGCTGAATTAATGTATGAACTCAACACAAAATCAGTCACAATTTCGGGAGGTTTTTGTGTTTTTTCTTTTATTTTGTCGGAACCAGGGATTGAACTCATGCCCTTGAACTTGCCAGGTAAGTGCTTATTCTACTGCGCCATCTCCCTGGCTCTGTGTTTTGTTTTTAAGAAATAAAGGGTTGACTATAATTTTTGTGTTACATAAGGATGCAAAAGAACAAAACAGATTTTGAAAAAGGAGTATAATGTTGGAGGGTTTATATTACATGATTTCAAGACTTACTATAAGACAGCAATAATCAAGGCAGCATATAATGATTTAAGGATGGATGACGTGACCAGTGGAAATCAAGAAAATATCTGAAAAATGCCGTGGCAACCTGCTCCCCCCAGTCGTGCTGAAATGGCTATTGAGACTGGGCATGGTGGCGCATGCTTGTGATCCCAGAGCTTGGGAAGCTGTAAATAGGAGGATCACTATGAGTCGGATGTACATTGTGAGACCCTGTAGACCCTGTAGACTCTGTACTAAATACACACAAAAAGAAAATATCTCAAAAATAGTTCTATAACTACATGACAAGGATCTTTGTTAGTAAAGTTTCCAAAATAAGACATGAGGTAAGGAACTCTATTAACTTATAGTACAGGCAATTGGACTACCACATGGGAAAATATCCTTGACCCTTACCTCACATGTCAAGAAATATGAAGTCTACATGAACCATAGACAATGTACCTAAATATAGAAGAAAAACTGTGAGGAGATTTGTAACTTCCCTTTTTTTGATTGAAGTTTAACACAGGGGCAAAAGTGTTGGGAGACAGTAAAGCTCGAAATTGATTCTATGTGGGAGGGTAGGATGAAGCCTTACTGCATAAAGCAGTCAAGCTACCTCAGGCTTGAGAAAAACATCCTGCCTGGACACTGTGGCCTATCAGTCGCTAGGCAACTTTGTGTCTTGCAACTTTGTAAAAGTATAAATCAGGGCTCTTTTGATTGTTCAGGGGGTCGTGTGGTCCCCCAGGATGATGAGCCACCACCTAATCCAGCTCTAGTCTTCTTGTCTATCTTTTCCTAATGCCTGCCACTCTCTTCTCCTCAGGTTCAAGAGATCACACTAAGAGACCAAAAGATCCCTACACAAAAGGACTGCATTGACATTTCCCAAAAGAATATCTTTGAATGAGCATAAACATATATAAAAAGATACTAAGGGCTGGCCAGATAGTTCAGTAGAACAAAGCACCTGCTTAGGTAGAGCACAGGGACCAGGGTTCAATTCCTGGCACTGCAAGCTATATCGGCCCTACCCCAGGGGCTCACTGAGACATTGATTGAGACTGGGCATGGTGGTGCGGTCCTGTAATCCCAGCACTTGGGAGACTGAAAACAGGAGGATCATTATGAGACCAATCTTAGTGAGACACCATAGACCTTGCACTAAACACATTAAAAAAACCAACTAATAACCACATTAGTCTTTAGGGCATGCTTAAAACATGTTTAAAAGTATGTTGAGATCTTTTATCATTAAAATAAAAAAACACTGATCATATAAATTGATAAGATGTGGAACAATCAGGAATCTTATGGATCATTGGAGGGAACATCAAATGGTTCAACTAATTTGAAAAGAGTTAAGTAGTTTTTTTCTTTTTAAAGTGTAATACATCTTTAACAAATAATTATACCCCAAAGCATTACTTAAGTTAAATAAAAATATGTGTTTGTATGAAAACTTGCAAGAGAATCTCACTGTTTCCCATTTGTGGGTCATTCTACAGAAGACTAGATTACAGCAGCAAAGACTAACTCAGTGCTTATTAGGGTCTGGGGATGGAGTAATGATATGAGATATTAAATACATGAGATCTGAGGCAATGGTGTGGTTTTGCAAAAAGATGAAAAAGCCAAAAATGATCCATTGGTAAAATGTTTTTAATATGACCACTAGAATATTGCTATATATACTAAATATAGCTTTTATAAGTCCAAAGGAAACAGAAATAATCAAATTGAAAAGTCAGTGGATCTTCCTTCCTTCCTTCTTTCCTTCCTTCCTTCCTTCCTTCCTTCCTTCCTTCCTTCCTTCCTTCCTTCCTTCCTTCCTTCCTTCCTTCCTTTTTTCTTTCTTCCCTGGGGATTAAACCCAGGACCTTGCACTTGCCAGGCAGGCATTTACTCTACTGAGCTGAGTTCCTCCACCCTCACACTTTTAAATGTATTTGGTTGTCATAGAGTCTCACTACGAAGCTCAGACTCATACTGAACCTTCTGCTTTCGGCCTCCCCAGCACTGGGACTACAGGGATGGGGTACCAGACCTGGACTCTGACTGGCTCAGCCCGTGCTGGGAGTGGGGCTGGCCTTGCACTTTGTGCGGGGACTAAATTGTACTCCCTGCACTTGCTTCAGCAGCAAGCCCTTCAGTGCACTGAGCCATTCTTCCTGCTCCTGGAGTTTTCAAAACATGGAGAAATTACAGAATTGGTAACAGAAGTGGTATAAAAAAGTATTGTATTTAAAATTCTCTAACAAAGAAAATAATCAGAACCATGTGTCTCTGAAAAGCAGATATTTACCATACTACAGAAGTGGGAAGAATGTAACCCTTTTGTCATCAAGAAGGAAATTCTGCTCATGGAATAATTACTAGCTTTGAGAATGTATTTAGTCCATAGTGATATGATGGTTGAGACCAAAGATAATAAGTTACTGTGGATATGATGATAATAAAATTTAATATGGCATTATGAAATACTTATTCAATATTAAATAATAATTAGAATGAATGCATATAGTATAAAAGAATAAAAAGTCTCAATAATGATAGAAAAAAATACATATATTCTTTTATTTATGGTAAATAAATTTTGCAAAATTTATTTGGCACAGCGTCGTGGACTAGCAGTGATCCTCCTGTCTGGGTGTCCCTAGTGTTGTGATTGCAGGTGTACACAACCACACCCTGTTTTGGAGGCCAGCACAACATGAAGTAGCAGGGATCGAACCTGGCTCTTTCTTTGTACTTGCCAGACAGGCACTTAGACTGCCAAGCTGTCTCCCCAGGCCTATATTAGGGTATTTTAAATAGGTAGTTTGGATGTAAAATGTTCCGTAAAGGTTACATCTTAAGGGATTGACCCCCAGGGTGGTGGAACTTTTAAGAAATTTTTGGGCTTGGGGGCACATCTTTGAAGGGGGTAGTGGGACCTAGCCTTTCCCCTCCGTTTTTATTCCTTGACTTGTGGTGTATGCGATTAAGCTTCTTCACGTGCTTACACCATGAATAAGCACCACAGACCCAAAACAATGATACTGATCAATCATGTACTGGAACTCTCAAAGCTGTGAGCCAAAACAAACCTTTTATTTTTGCAAATTGATTATCTCAGGTACTTTATTGTAGTACTGTAAAGCTGACTAACAATTTTGGATTGAACAAACATTTTTTACATTATTTTTATTATCTTATTTACATGGAAAAGAACATTAGTTAGTACTGTTAATATTTCAATTAGAAACTAAAAAAAATTCTTTAAAAGACATGAAAATAATTTTGCCTTTGGAATTTTGAACACACCTCCTAGGTTACATGTGACACCAAAACTAGATTGTCAATGATGCAAGAATTTTGAAAACTGAAATAACGGAAGAAAAATAAAGAATACAAAGCAGCAGGAAATAGAACAGGCAATTTTGCCATTTAAGTGGAAGATATGATTATTTAAATGTAGATCTCTGTCTTATCCAGCTACTTTTCCACAAATGGTTAGTGTTTCTTAGGAGGATTATGTTCTCTGAAGTCAGTTGGAAAGCTAGAGATTTTCAGTAGCAGCTATTTCTGCAGTTTTATAAAACCATGTTATCTTTCCTCTCTTAATGATGTCATTTATTTTTTATTGTCATAAGCAATGGTTGAATTATAATTAAGTAAAACTCATTTTTTACAAGCATATAATCAAAAGGAAAAGCATTACTCTAAATATTTTGATGTTTCTGTACCCTAGTCATTAAGTCCCCTGTAACATATAACTATTAAAAGCCCTTAATTGATTGTGATTATGATTAGTATGGAAGAGTTTCTGGTATAGTACTGCTTCATTTTGCAAAGAGCTATTGCTTTCTTTGTTCTCTTTCACTACTGAATAAACAAAAGTAAAGAAATCTAGATCTTTGTAGCTGAAGTAATAGAGCCAATCAATCCAATAAGATTTAGCATTCTTAGTAAAAATTGCAATTGCTTTCCAAAGCCTGTTGGCACCCGATCACATCCAATTTTTCCAACCTTTTCTCTTTCCAAGCACAAACAGGGCTCCAGCTGGCTTGACTGTGTGATTGCATCACAGATCCCTGTGTATTCCTACTTTTCTGACTTTGGCAACAACATTTTCCTTGCCTAGAAATGCTTCAGATTTTTCTTTCCAATTTTTTCAAGGTTTTCTTCTTCTGCTATGCTTTCTGGGTGACTGTGGCCTCGGTGACCTTTCTCTCAGCTAAATGTGTGCTTCTGGAGCATCTCCTTGCTTGGTTATGACTGCTTATCTCGCTCAGCAGGCTTTCAGAACAGGCTCTCAAAGTCTAGAGAAGGGCTGTTTCTAGGATTATAAGTTTGTGCAGTAGGTGATGTTTATGCCATCCTCCCCATTCTCTTCCTGCATCTTTCTTCTTGTGACCTTGTCCTTTCTGTAACACCTTCAAGGTCTTTACCTCACTGTCTGCTTTACACAGGTCTACTGCTGCTCTGTCCCACACTCACGGTCTTCATTTCAGAGAGACAGGAATTTGTTTTGTATTGGTTGCTCAGTAATACTCACTGGGCTTTTCCAAGATGTGATAAAATTTGGTTCTGGCAGAGAAGATGGGTTCGTCTATAGGTCTATTTATGTTATAAAACAAGGTCCTGGTGTCAACAAATATCTACTTATTGAATGTGAGTGGTAGCATACTGTGATGTTCAGCTTTTCATAGTATCTGTTCTTGTGTGTATTCTCTATCATGTCAATATGCAGAATTACCATTATTTTATAAGGTGTTTTCTTTGGGAGACTGACTAATGAACAGGTTGGTTACACACAGATGCTATGTATATGACATACAGGGTGTCTTCGACTTTTTTTTTTTTTTTTGTAGAACCAGGGATTGAACTCAGGCCCTTGCACTTGCCAGGCAAGTGCTTGTTCTACTGAGCCATCTCCCTGGCCTCTTGTCTTTGACTCTTAAACTTTTCATACTCATGTATGTTTTTTGTCTCCTTGATTATAAGCTGTGTATGGGTATTGTTTTAAATAATTGCATGTCTATATTGCATGGCAAGAATGAATATTATGAATATAAGTATATTCATATATAATATGAATAATATTACATTTGATAAAATATGACCTTTTGGTAGGCATACTGGTTGGCCATACTTCATCTGAAGCTTTAGGAGTTTTTCATGCAGTAAAACTTTTGAAGTACAAATTGAAGAATGTATATAGAGAAGGGATAACCAAGAAATGTTCACTCAAATTAATCAGTGATCCTGCAACTTTGTGCTGAGAAGTCATGGAAAGTTTAGTATTTGTGACTTAAGAAATTCAGACACAGCAGTCCTCGAGGCTTCCAGGAACCTGAACTTTTAAACAAATAGCCTAGAAATTATAAAATGTGCTTTAACAAAAATTGTACTCATAGTTGTGCTTTGATTGTTAATTAAACTTGCCATTTTTCTTTCAATCAAATAGCTTTTGTATTTTGTAAGAAATCACAAGATAAGTCAGACAAGAATTTTTAATTATATAATAGAGAAAACTAAGTATTAATAGTGATTACTGTTTCCCTGAAAATAAGACTTAGCCACAAAACAAGTTCTAGCATGATTAATAAACACTATAAAGCAAAACCTAATGCATTTTCCTTTTTTAAATATTTATTTACTTTTTATTTTTCATGCATTTAGTATGGAGTCTACAGGGTCTCAGGACACAGATAGGGCTCACAGTGATCCTCCTGTTTTCAGCCTCCCATGTGCTGGGATTATAGAGACATGCCACCTGAATTGCCATCTCAATGCATGCCGGGGGCAGGGCCAGCATGGAAGGATGGGTATCAGACTCTAGTCCCTAAGTTTGCCTAAGCAGGCACTTTAATCAGCTGAGCTATCTGACCGGCCCTGCATTTTACTTTAAAAGACACCATAGGGCTCATTTTCAGAGGATGTCACTCCTAACATCATACTAGAAGTAGTTTCCCAGGTAGATCTTATTTTCAAGGAAACATGGTAATCAAGGGCACAAAGGAATATGAGAAGTTCAGGTATAATATTTAAGTTTCCTGGAAAAAGTACAGATTTCTTAATAGTGCAGATCCTGAAAGCCTTAAACAAGGAAGCAAATGTGGACATTTTGAAATGGTACAACATAAAAAGCGATTTTAGGGAATGGAATGGTACTGTCTAGTGCTATAGGGCAGAAAAGCATAGGATGCGGAGAACATAGACATTTCTGTGGAATCTATTGGGAGCATATCTCAGTTACTCTTCTCTGGTTGCTGGGACAAATACCTGACACCCAAAATGAAGGAAGGAAAGGTTTATTAGGCATACAGTCAGCAGAGGTTTCAGTCCATACTCCACTGACTCCAATGGAAGAGTAGTATATGGCAGAGGGCAACAGTGTATGGCAGCAGAAAAGAGCAAAACAAGAGTAAATGGGAGGAGTAGTGGCAACAGTGGCTACAGAGAGCAAGCCTGTCTCCCTGACGTTGCATTCAGGCTCTCTGCCCCAGGATGGGTGCGGTCCTCACACTTATCATCCCAGCCACATTTATACCCATAACCCCAGCACTGGATCATGAATGAAGTCCAGAAGTCAGCCCCACAACTACAGGAAGTTTTGGGGAGACAACTAAGCACAAACCACTCAAAAAAAAACATAACGGGCCAGCTGGAAGTGAGATATGAAACTTGGTTGAGGGGCTGTAGCTAGAGACTATGAGATACACCTTCAGTTATGTGATATTCTCATGAGAAGTGACAATGATGAGGCAAATCAATGTCCTGTATCTTACTTAAGGCTTGGGATTCAATACAGTAAGCATTGTTTTGTGATTGCATTATGTATGATATCAATAAAAACTATGATATCAACATGTGACTTTATTTCTATGTGCTCCATAATATTGACTATTGAGCTAAATAAAACTCTTGCATTGGAATATAGGGACCAATAGTTTGCCCACTCAAATAAACCAAAAGTCTATGTCCATTTAGAGTATCTCTAAAATATAGTTTTAAAGAGTTTATCAGATGTGCATATATAGTACCACATACACCATTTATGTAGACACTAAAAATATATAATTATGAGTCCATCACAAAAATATTATAAGGTATTTGTGCTGTATGCCTTCCTTTTTGGAACAAACAAAACAAAACTCCTAATGGTTAAGTAATTTCATGAAAGAAAACACAAGCAAGGTAAGCTGAAGTCATGGGAAATGGTAGAAAAAAAGCAAAAGGCTAAAACTCACCACAGATGCAGCAAAGGTTTTCCAGATGTGAAATTCTTTCTATGGATTGGTGCCATTAGTTATGTTCTACCAGGAAATAAATGGAAGTAGGCTTCTTGGTAAATTTTGTGTGGATCAAACTAAAGCTACTTACCTGAAATTGTACACATTTTATGCAGAACATTGTCTGGATTTCTGGGATCAGAAGTCACTGCTTGAAAGGTGGCTTTCATTCTGGAGGGAAATGCCTTTGGAATTCCAGAAAGCATTTCTATAAATAGTGGACCTCTCCATGGGTAAAGATACATTGAACCTGTCGGTCTCTGCCCAAAAAGGCCAGGGTGCTCCTTGCCTATAAGGACAAGGGGTCACTACACTCTTTTGTTGTCAAGGACCATGGCTTCTGATTAGGTGTAGAGTCATTGAGTCCCATCTCTAAACCAAGGTTTACAAGATGGTCTAACTTTTTAAATGCCTTAAAATTTAGAGATCAAAAATATTACAAAATAATGTTTTACTGCAATCTAAGCCAACTTCCTGGTCTCCTAAAGTTGCGAAACAAGAGGCATCTTATTGTCTCTATTGTGTCACCTGTTTATGTTATAGGGACTCTAGCTCAGTATTCACTGTTGTGCCTGGAAGGCAGTCATCAGTGCTCTTAGACAATAATTAATTGTTTCAAAAAGATCACATTGGTACCCCATATGCTATACACATATATATGTAAATTCTTTAAATTGAAAAAAAAAAAACAGTAAGTCATGTTACACAAGTAAGTCTAACCAAATTCACATTTTTGTCTCTTAAAGATTCCTTATTTTTAAAAACATATTGTCTGTCTTGTTATTTTTTGTTTATTTATATTCATAATTGGAGGGCTGGCCAAATAGCTCAGCGGATTAAAGAGCCTGCAAGCAGGTGCAGGGGCCAGGGATTTGATCTCCAGGCGTGCTGTGTCAGCTCACCCCTGGGGTGTGTTGAGTTTGGGCATGCCCCTATAATCCCAGCTCTTTGGATGCTGTAAACAGGTGAAGAATCACTATGAGTCTGATCTAGTAGTGAGACTCTGAACACCCTGTAGACTGTTCTCTAAAATACAAAAATAAATGAGTAAATAAATAAATTTATTTATAATCACATATATAGATATTACATTTATATGTTCATTTATTTATCTTCTCTATTTGTGACTTATAACTTTGACCATTCTAATTTAATATCTTACTTATTAAGGAATATGAATATAATCTACTGGAAATAGTAAATTATTGAGCATAGTAGCATTTGACCCAATAAGTTATAAAGAAAACTGAAAAATTAATGGCAAAGCAGGATAAAATTAACTGATTTTAAAAGGATGATAACTTATTTGGTGAAGAGGAAAAGAAAGTTCAGGTACCTCATAAATACAAGATGTGGTGACAATGACTTGGATGACTGCAGCCAAAGGAAATGGGCTAGAAAAAAAGTTTAGGAGCTGCAATGTAATTGTAAATCAGCAAGACGACTTTGAAGAGAGAGAAAGAGAAAGAGAGAGAGAAATTAGAGAAAGGGAGAGAGAGAAGAAGAGGGTGAAGAAAAGGGAGAGGGAAAGACTGATGTTGAGTAGCCTACTGACAAGCCAACACATTCTCTAACCTTGACTTAAGTGTGCTGCTGACTTCAGATTTCAAAGAACACTGGTTGCTCCTCACAGGGACTGTAGATAAGATGAGCCACAAAACTTGTCCACGTCACTGGGGGAGTGAATTAACAGAACATTTGTGGAAGGCTGAACCCAAAAAGTGCTCAAGCTAATCCTTATAGAAAGACTGTGATTTGGAAAAAGTTTTTTTTTTTCTCTTTTCTGGAGACTAATTTTGAGAAAGTAAACTTCAGTAGCAAAGGCATAAAGAAAAAAAGATGTAACTTGTATAAAGTATGTAAAATATTATAATTTTTTTCTAATCCTGGCCATACTTTTATTATTATACTTGGAGGCAGGTCAAATGGTTAGGTGACACATGGAGAGGTGGAGGAAATGCTTTAGAGAAGGATAGACTCCTGTATTATGGAGTGTAGTTAGAATTTTAAAAAGTAACATAAAGGAAATACTTATTACTTTTCTCAGCGCTATGTAGTTGGTACCCACTAAATTATAGCTTGTAGGAACATATTTGATAGTATTTTTTTCTTTTGAGAGCTAGAAAATAACTCAAAGAGTGAGAAATTAAGTAAAATTAATGACGAAGTAAAGAAATTACCTTTGTCTAAGAAGAAGGATAGGGAGGAGAGTCTGTGCTCTGCACTTTCTCCATTGCCCCAGGACAGTAGTACTTGTGGGAGGAGTATATGTCTGTACTCTGCCCTCTGGACAGCAGTGCTGCCTGCTGGCTAGAGGAGTGGAAACGCAGGTTCCTTCCTGCCTTCCTTGCCCCATGACTCCAAGGCCAGTGAGAGTTCGAGCTCCTCCCTTCTTCTATTGCCCTACAGGAGATACCCAGAGGAATAGATGCCTCCTAGAAAAGCATTGAAATCAGTGATAAGGCTACCTAACGTTAGAAATCTAAAAGCATCAACACAGAAAACAAAATAAAATAGAAAATGAAAAACAGGAGAAACAAAATGCAAGCCCAAATGACCAGCACACCCAGGATAAGTCTAGAACACAAAGAAATAGAGAAAATTAGAAGCCTGCAAATTGAGCTTTCTGAAATGAAAGCAGGAGAAGTCAAAAAACAAATGAAACAGGATATAGAAAAAATAATCTCTAAGGTGAAAAAGAAGTCACTATCGACATGAAAAACACTAAAACAGACACAGATAAACAAATAGAAGAGCTCATAGAAAAATGATGGAAACCATGAAATCCAAACATAGGTAAGCGTTCCAGGCCTGCACCTGGGGCATGGTGAGATGGAGACTGAGAGTGAGCATGGTGACTTGAGCCTATCTGTAATACCAGCACTTAGGAGGCTGAAAACAGAAGGATCACTATGAGTCCAATCTGTGTAGTGAGACGCTGTAGGCCTTGTACTAAATGCATTAAGAGAAAAGAAAGAAACAAATACTGACAAGGAATAATTGGTGTTCTATTCTCACTGGAGGTTATTTAAGTAAAACTTAAGACTTAGGGAAAAAAAAAGAAGCAATGAAATAGATCCAAATAGAAATTCAAGAGATTAGAAACTCCATTGAAATTATATGCAGTAGGTTGAATGAAGGCAAGGAGAGAATATCAAATCTAGAAGACAGAAATGTGACTGGCAAGCAGGAAAAAAAGATAACTAAAATATTAGAACAAATTATGAGAAGTCAATCCAGCAGCTACCTGAGGGTGCAAGGAAGATCAAATATAAAATCAGTTGGAATAAGTGAAAAAGCTGGAAACAGTGTAAAAAACCATTAAAGACCTCTTCATAGAAATAATGGCATAAAACTTCTCAATCATGAATAAATAACATGACACACAAAGAAATGAAGCACATAAATCTCTAAAAAGCCATGATCAAAATAAATCTACACCAAGACATGTAATAATCAAAATACCAGAAATTCAGTGCAAGGACAAAATAGTAAAAGCACCTAGAGAAAAGAAAACTATCACCTATGAAAAAAAGCCAATCAGAATCACAGAAAACAACTCAACACAAACCCTAACATCAAGAAAAGTTTGAAGTATTTCAAGTCCTAAAGGAAAACAATCTTCAATTCAGATTAATGTACTTTGCAAAACTATTTTTTTAAGATTGATAGAGAGACATAGTACTTCCTTGACAACAATCAACTGAAGAAATTTATGGCCCCAAAGCCAGCTTTACAGAATCTTCTGAAAGAAATATTAGAAACAGGTAATGAAAACCACAAACATAGAAACACCAGTAGAAAGAGGCTGCCAGGAAGGGCAAGAAATTAAATTGAGCAGAAAAACAGGGAACAAATGACTTAGAAAAATTGTAAAAATAAAAGCCAATACATATCAATAATAATCATCAATGTAAATGATCTTAACTCATCAATCAAAAGAAATAGACTAGCAGAATGGGTAAAGAAGAAAAATCTAACAATTTGCTGCATTCAAGAAACACATTTAACCCAAAAAGAAATTCATAAAGCCAAAGGAAAACAATCCTACATGCCATGGGAATCCAGAAAAAAAGCAGGGGTAGCTATGTTACTTGCAGGCAATTTAAACTTACATCCAAAACACAGCAGGGACAAAGATGGTCACTACATATTTGTTAAGGGAAAATTCCAAAAAGAGGTAGCAATCACAAATATTTATGCACCAAGCACAAGTTTACCAAACAACATAAAATAAATATTAACTGACATGAAAAATGTAAATACACCCTAACACAAATCTAGTGTTGACCTTAATACTCTACTCTCACAAATGGATAGATCAACCAGACGAAAACTCAACAAAAAATATTAGAATTAAACCAAACATATGAACAAGTGGACTTAATAGATGACCACAGAGTGTTATACTTAAAAATTCCAGTATACAAGTATTATTCTCAGCTAAACACAGGACATTTTTCAAAATAGGCCATATATTAGCTGACAAAATCATTCTTAAGTAAATGGAGTGGAACTGAAATCATCCAATGCATACTATCTAACCACAGCACAATGAAACTGGAAATTAATGACAAAGGAAACCACAAAGACTATACTATATATGGAAAATGAACAACATTATTCTGAACAAACATTGAGTCACAGAGGAAATTCTAGATGAAATTAAACAGTATATATACAACTAAATGATAATGCTGA